>WAAG01042637.1:30664-75856 GCA_013390105.1 Tichodroma muraria | reverse complement strand
TAAGTTTCTTTCAATACAGAAAACTATACAAACTTTAATCAGAGAAGTAATTTTTCAAACAAACTAAGTCCTTTTTCCAGCAAAGAAATTCCAAGCATGGACTGTCCCAGTCAAACCATATGATGAACGACTATTAACTCAGGACTAAAATGACTGCATAAAGGACAGTCTGCTGTGGCATTCATTACACAGTGCTTCAACTTTGGACAAAATGAAAGAAAAATTCTGCTGTGATTAAGTCACGTTGGTTCTTTATTACTAATTCCTCAATCGGCCTGCTGAAAGAAGTATTACAGCCGAGGCAATGCTCTTCTCTCTTATTGCATTAATTTAAGCTAAGGAAAGTTTTGCACATAAACACCCAAATCTCATGAAGCTCAATTCAAATTATGGCCTTTATTGCATTATTCAGAGGAAACATCAGGATTACTTCAAGTGTAATCAGAAGGAAATCCCTCTCTCTCCTTCTACATCCTCATTTGTATCTCCTGTGAAGGCTGCTTCCTCTGCCACCGAGGCAGAAAGCAGGAGCACTGAACTGTACTGGAACCAGACTAGGTTTGGATTGGGTCCCAGTTTAAATTCTGGAGGCTAACACGTCACATTACATCCACAATAGAAGATTTCCCACCCGCTGTAAGGGAAGGAATGACTGAAACACAGAAGAAATGTGCCTTGGATAACTCACCCACATAATAAGGAGTGTAACAGGGGGTCTGCAGTGCATTTACAGTGGTCTCTTTGGCAAAGCCGAAGTCTGTTAGTTTCAGCACAGTATCTTTGTCTTTAGATGTGTAAAGCAGGTTTTCAGGCTGGAAGGCCACCAGGAGAGGATAAACAGGACAATGAAGGGATGTTTCCAATGAGCTGACAGGTCAAACCCACCACCACCATTTAGGTCGTTTGACTTCTATCACAACCCCACCAAACACACAGAAAGCTCCCTCCCAACATGCAACGCTTTTTCTCAGACTAAGCATCAACTTCCTTCTTAGTGAGAGCAAACCACAAGATCCTGTCCAATGGGCATCCAGTCTGGCTTCTTGAACCTCTCCCAGTTCCCTGCACTTCCTGGGACTGATCTGGTGACAGCAGCTGATCTGACACCACGCTGTGCCTCAAGCACCCGAGGGGCAGGACAAGGGAAATCCTCAGCCAAACCCTCCATAAGCAACTGAGACAAGTGCATAAAATTATCTGATACAGACACAATCCCTTTGCTGCTCCCCCCTCCCCTGTCTCCTGAAACCTGAGTTAATTCCACTCTTGCTCCACACTCCATACAGGCAGAAGTGGCACGGGGGAAATACAAGCTCTTGTGCCCAAGCACAGGGACAACAGGGTATTTCCATTATCTGCAATTAGTTCAACTCATTTCCCAGTTTACCCCCTGGTGACACTATGATGTGTCAGTTCTCCCTCCAGCTAAACACACAAACATCCGCAGAAAATCCACCAGCTCAGAGCTGTGGAATCAATCTGATGCCTCAGTCTATCATTACATGCCCTGCTCTCCAGCACATTCCATCCCTCTCTGTGTCACTGCGCTGGAAATGCTGGGGTACAGCGAGCTTGGTTTTGCTTGTGCTGTGCACTTCAGAGCACGAACACAAAATACGACCCTACAAACTCTGTCAAACCCCTACAACGAGATTGGGGTTCAAACTTTACCTCATTAAACACTGACAGTAACTGAGATCTCCCTATTTTCCCAAATATTCAAACATTTATTGAAGTGGGTTAGATGCATGAAATTGATATTATTCCTCCCAGAAGTTTCCCCTTTTTTTGAAGGGGGTTTTGCTGTTTGGGGTTTTTGTGGGGTTTTTTTTTGGTTAAGGGTTTGTTTTTTTAATGCAAGTATGATGGTGAAAGCAACTAATAACTGGCAAAGACTGCACATAGAGGCCTCTATGAGTTATAGGCTTACTTGAAGCAGTGCTATTTTCTTGCTAATGAATGGATTGCAAGTGGGCAGTTCCTCTTTAACTAAGCATCTGACTATCATGAGATTTTTCTGCATTCCATACACAACTGGAAGGAATTAGCACACATGAATATTCCAACCTTGGACTAGTTACAAACTAGTGAGCAAATCCTTTCTCACACTAGCAGAGGAACAGGAACACTTTGCCCATCTAACTGCACTCCCAGGTCTGTTAAAATCACTGCTGCCCAGGTTTTTTCCTGCCATAAGTTCTGTTCCCCAGCCCCCACGCCTTGGGGCCTCACCTTGACGTCTCTGTGCGCGATGTTCATGGAGTGCAGGTACTGGATGGCTGTCCCAATGTCTCTCATTATTTCAGAGGCCTCTATAAATACAATTTTAGAGAAAGGTCACATTAACATTCTCACTGTAATTCAGGGACATGCTTGGGAATGCTTATGGCTTACAAACAGCTTGCTGGAACACGGGGAAAGTGTCAAGACTAGAGAAACCCTAAAATTAGCCCTAACAGCAGCGTTTTGGGTTTGCAGTTTCCCCAACTGCCCGGCTGCTCAGTCTCCTCCTGAGCAGGCGCTGCAGCCCAACAGCTCAGACTCTTCAGGAGCTTGGAAACTCGTGCTTTAATTTGCTCACCAAAAAAAGCAGCAAGAGCAGAGCAGGTACACAAGCAGCAACTGCTAAGAAAGGAGCCCCAACCAGAACCTATCGCTAATTGTCCAGGACAGTTTTGTCCAGGACAATGTTTGAGACAGAAATTTAACTTTCAGCTTCTAGTTCAGGGGTAGGAGGATGATTTATCAGATTTTCTAAAAATAGAGCAACGTAACAATATAGTAATTTTAGGATAGGTCACATCTTAATTCCTCACTGTCTTTAGAAGTTTTTCATCAGGAGGAACAAAATCAACAGTTCTATTCAGCAAAGCTCAAACTGACACCTTTGAAACAATAAGTTTCCAAAATTTAACATAGCCCCATTGGGAAATTCTAGTGGTGGATCTGCTTTGCAACAGCAGTGCTCTGGGAATCTGGAAGGGTTCAGTTACACAGGGAGGAGTTACAGAGCAGGGAGGAATGACATTCCCATGTGAGCATTTTATCACATTTCCACTGACAGGGAAATAATAGAAATTTCAACCTGATCCTCTGGGTTGAGCATAGGCAGAACTTGTACTGCAACCTGGAACCCTTTTTCATGTGGCTTGAGATTGAAACTATACAATCTCAGACAAGGACAATCAGAATGCAGAAACACTCCTGTTCTTTGGGGAAAACCTTGCACAACCTCAACCTCCTCCTTCCTGGTCCTGATAGGAAGCTGTGGCTATAGAAACAGGCAGTGAACCTGGGGAATCCAGTGGCACAGGGCTCGTTTACCTCAGGAAAGAATGAAGGTGGTTTTTGTTTAACCAGGTGATTTCTGAGTAAGTATTTATAACGTTATACAATGCTATATAACGTAGAAAAATAATGCTTTTAGTAGAGTACAGTCACTAATGTTCATGGAACCAGTCCTGTCCCTGGAATTTGTATTTTAGAGAAGAACAAATAAAGTTTCTAAAATCATTTTCCCTGCACAAGTCTCTCATAGGACTAAAAAGGATTCATCCTAGGCTAGGAAACACAGGAGAAGAAAACAGACTGGCCTCTACACCAGACCTGCAAAATAAGTCACAGTAATTTACAAGCTCGAGTGTGTATTTTTCTACTTCTAATCATTTTTTCAGGCCAATAGTTACAAACACTATCACTTTACAAATATTAATGGTTTTACTCTGAGCAGAAACAAGCTCTTGTCTGCTATGAGGGGGTAAGGAAAACCATGGTCAAGCAGACCTGTGGTTCTCTATCAATAAAACATAGCAAAGACAATAAAGATGGCAAGGCTAGTCTAGTGCAAGCTCTGTCCCTGCCTCATGGCAGGGCTTTACACGTGCTCAGTCCCCTCCTGCAGACAGGCAGGTTTGTTTGCAGAGTGGTTAATAACACTTCCTTTCAAGTAGTGCTTTAAAATCCTTGAATAGGAGATGTTGCATCAGATGTGATTTGCTCATTATACTCATGACCCAACAGTGTGCAGTGATGCTGCTTGAGGGACAGCCAGAGAGAGATCACAGCAGGAGCTGCACTGAT
The DNA here is from genome assembly GCA_013390105.1 of Tichodroma muraria. NCBI lineage: Eukaryota > Metazoa > Chordata > Aves > Passeriformes > Sittidae > Tichodroma > Tichodroma muraria. The sequence continues at coordinate 71,776 of WAAG01042637.1, read as the reverse complement.
CATGGCAGAGGTGGTCTGGCACAGGACTAGGGATCAGAGGAACAGATGCTTTCACAGTATAGAAATGGAAAAGCTGAGCAGATCTGTAGAAAGATTTTTCTCTAAAAAAAGAGAAAAATTTTCTCTTCCACATTTTGCCGGAACTTGGCCAATTCTCATAATTCCTGGTTCTCAGGAACTTTTCAAAATCACTCTTAACACCTAGTGGGATAAATAATAATAACAACAAACACCACCATAAATAAAATCAAAGATAAATTCCTAAAAGGAAACAGGAGACAGAGAAATGGAGAAGAAAGAAAAAATCTTCCACAAACTTTAAAATTAAACTTGTGATGTTTCACCTCTCTCAGTGAAAGCTTGGTCTCCTCTCTCCTGGATCCTGCTAAACAGCTCTCCTCCCTCCATGCTGAAACAAAGAACACAAAAAATTCCACCTTATATTAGCAGAAAGGACAAAACTGACACCTGGCTGTGTATCCATATAACCTCATGGAACCACGGCAGGAACAGATAAAGATTACAGGCTGCCTCCTATGGCAGTGCTTCCTAAACATCATACTCACTCACATCAATGCAGAAAGCCATTCTGGTATGGCATAAATAGAAAACAAAATAAGACCAGGGAATTTTGGTGCTTTCAGTTTAACGTACCCTGTCACAGGGAACACGACACACAAAGAGGGGAAATCAGATATGCTGGCACTGAAAGGCTGACAATAATCTTGTTTTGTGTAAAGGGTGGACAGAAAGAAAAAGAAAGAAGCAAAGACACCTAAAAGAATCACTAATTTGTCCTCAGTGAAAAGGACAAAAACTGTGGTATTGGAGACTAGGGAGAGAATAGGGAAAGTTAGAGTCAAAATAGTTACGACAAGACAGATCACATTGGATCATCTGTTTTAACTTCAACCTGAAGCTGGAAGCTGATCACAACCAAAGCAGAACGTATTGGTAGAGGCATCTTTCAAGTGTGCATTAATCAGTCAATGCTTTAATGAGGACAATTGCTACAGAGCACAATGAAGCTTTATTTTCTGGTAAAGTTTCCTCATTCTTCCAGCACACATGATGGCTGGGGCAGCTGCATGTTTCCTTACCAGTTCCATAAAGGGAACAAGAGATGTCCTGTGCAAACCAAAATTGTGCTGCTGAGAAATCCCCCAGCTGCCACCTAAGCCAACACATTCTCCTACTCCCTCCAAAGGCAGTGCCTGGTGAGGGGCTGCTGCTGGTCCATACCATTCCATGACAATGAGCAGGCATCTCTTTCCATGATGGATATTCTCATACACATCCAGGACATGGACAATGTGAGGACACCCCGAGGCTCGCCAGTGGTACTCAACTTCCTGACGGGCTTTGGGGCTGTCGTACAGGAGCTGTGGAGAAAGAGCAGAGAGCAAAGTCAGCGAGGCACCATCGTCCTGCTATCAACTGGCACCAACACGCACCGGGGCTCAAAGATGAGCTCCAGATGGGAAAACCTTCTCCAGCCAAAGGATGAGAATCCATCATGACGTTTTCATCTTCTCTGGGCTGTCCAACTTATTAGACTGAGGAATACAGGAACAATTTGGCCACTTGGAACTGGAAGGGCCTTGAATGTGAGGAGGGATTTTGAATCTGTACCCACTTCTGGATGGGAAACAGCAAATTTTTCCTACATGTTTGCAAAACTTTTAAACAGAGAATCCCCCTGCTAAGGACAGTAACTCTCCCACCTGCCCCCAGCTGCTGGGAGAAGAGACTTCCAGGTGGGTGCAGTGCAAATCCTTTAAGTTAAGTGAGATTTGAAACAATGAGGACTTTTACAGTGACTCTGAACGTGCTTCTTAAATACTACACATACTTCTGACCCCACCAAGGTAAGAAAGGGACCTTTGACTATCTAGATGCTTGAACTTTTTTCTCTCACATGCAAGGCCAGTTTATTTTGAAGGCACTGATCTCTAGAAGGGTGGCAAGAGCTCATCCTTCCTGATCCTGCAACCTTGTGCACAAGAAGTGTGTCCCTTCCTGTCTGAAGCACTGCTCTGTACCTGACACCACAACTGAGCTTCTGTGCAGTGGGGGCACTTGGATGGATTGTGCCTGTTCCTCTCTGCCTCTGCTCTCCAGACACCACTAACGCTTTGTGACAGAGGCTCCCTTTACTGCACATTTTTACAACTCCTGCACAATACAGCTGTGATCTGAGTTTGATGCTTTATGCCCTATGGTAATAATCATGGTGATGATAGAGCAGCAACAAATCTGATGCTATATAAAGCATTGTTAAATGTAGTGAAACAGAATAAAAATCCAGCAAAGAACAACCACCTCTGATATATTTGTGTTAGAAAAGGCCCACAACAACTATGGGGGAACTGTTTTCAGACAGGCAAATAAAAAGTATCATTGATGCACTATTAGGCCTTAGCCTGAAGCTCTTTCCACTCACGTTTGCTATTAGGTTCCAGTGAAAACACAACTGCATGATAATTGCTGAAAACAAGAATTAACATGCAACCTATCATTAGGGACCTATGAATCAGAGCAGGAAACTGAAATTATTTCAATCCAATAGCCAAGTTAAGCCACAAATGGTGTCACAGGCACCTTCAATACAGGCAAACACGATTTTTAAAGGTCACAGGAAGGAAGACGCAAATTTTGTTTTCTTTATTGACTTCAATACAGGCAATTTACATCACTGGGAAAAAAAGTCTTACACCTCTTTGATGCTTCAACATTCCTTTCAGCAGAGCAGTCGCAGTATAACGGCAGGAAAGGTCTGTAGCCCTTCATACAATGCTGGGGAAGTGCTCAGGACGGATGGAAAGAGGGTAAATGCTTCTCTTCCAGGCCAGGAACAGGAAAAGGGTGACAAGTACTCCTCTGCTGAGTGCACATTTTTGTTTTTCTGTGAAGCACAGGGAGGCAGCAGGAGGGGACAAGTGGGCTCAGGAGGGCAGCTGGCTCTGCAGCTGAATGTGCAGGAGCCCCACACAGTGCCCACCCCGGGCCCCTCAGCCGGGCTCCAAGGCTCCTGCAGAGCACCAGACTTCCAGCAGAGCAAGGGGCTGGAGGAGCTTTCTGGCCAAGTTCCTTGCCCTCGCAGCCAGGCTCCTCGGGGCTGTCATTCTGCACCCAGAGCACACCCTTCTGAGATTACCAGCCGCCTCTTCCTTCCTGCTCCAGCCTGGCTGTGGCCTCATTTCCAACACAAATAGCTTCCTAAAGACAGAGATGGCTCCAATTTGGACAAAGGGCCCACTAGTGAGTCCAAGTGCGCTTGCTTTGCATATTTCAGCCATCAGCCCATTCAGCAGCCTTTCCTTCACAGCCACTGAGCTGTGTTCGAGCTCAGTAGGACTGTCCATCAGAATTTTCCCCTCTGCCCTTCTGAGTTTGGGCTTCTGCCTAGAGGTCTCTTCAAAAGTTCATTAAATTGTGTTAATTGTGGCACAATAAAGCTCAAACACCCTCAAGAATACCAGCCTTATAGTGTTTATTGCTTGGATATTACTGGATTAATGCCACTTCTGAGCAGGACACTTCCTAAAGCTTCTCCCCTATCCTGTGCTACTGATGAGACATTTCCATTCTCTACACTAAGGTAACTGCACTATCATCTGTGTCTGTTGTGCTTCCATAGTGCACAGAGATGCTGTTTTCCAGGTTTGTACCAAGTGCTTATGAAAATTGTTTCAGAGAGTTGAATTCTCGCTCTCTGAAGAGCTTTTACAAGGCATTTTGATGCACACAAGGATGCTGCAGTTTCTTTTCTCCACCCTTCAAGTAAGTTTTGTACACTTCTTCCTGCCAAGATTGAATGTGCTCATGTCAGGATGACACCTGGAGGAGCAGAGAAAGGGAAATTCAAAAATAAAGAGCACATACACATACCAAGTAACATCTGATATACCAACCAACTGTTAACCTTTGGATTTCTCCTTCTGAACTTCAAAAATAAATCAAACCTTCTCTTTATATCTAAAACTGGAAGGCAGAACTGTACCTTTCAAGATATTTTAGAGACACAGACATAAAATGAAAGCCTATAGGGTTGAAAGCACCAATATCTGCAAAAATTTAGGTGATGATTTAGAAACGCAGTCTAAAATTTTAGATTTGTGATTAAATATCACAAACTTGCAAAGAACCTAATAGATATTTTGCCATCTTCCTGAGCCCAAAGAGCAATTGTACTTCTATTGCTGCAATAGCTTTTGATAAGACTTCAACCAGGTTCCCTGATACTGTACAAATGTGCAGAGTTGTGAACAAACCCAGAATTTCAGATCAGTTTTCCAGTGCTGCTGGTTTGAGAGAAGAGCAGCTTTGGGAATAGGAGCCCCCAGTCACTGCCCTAAAGTTCGCTTGGGGTTCAGCTGAGTCACAATATATCACAATAGGCTGTGGGCAGGATCACGAACCAGCCCAATTTCAAAAGCACACAAACCCCAAGAGAAATGCTCCATCTCCCATTTCTCATGAGACCACGTGACACAAAGCACAGCAGCCTTAGCACAACTCCATGAGTGTGTGCTCAGACACAGTTTGCACCAGGAGCTGCTCAGTACAAACCTGGAGTTTTGCTGGAGCACAACATCACCAAACCACTGCCTAAAAGCAGCAGATGAAACAGGGAGGTCACCAAAAACAGAGATGGATGGAAGGTAAGAAAGTACAGGATGTGATTCACACGACTGTCCTCAATATGTGAAAAAGCTGAAGAGGGAAAAGAGCAGCACAGTGGGAGTGCTCAGCCTGTTCCTGGGGAACAGCAGGGCAGATGCCAGCAGACACTCCAGGGTGTGCTGCCAGTTCAGGGCATGGGCAGTGCACGGAGGCCTGAACTCTCATTCTGGGGCATTGGCCTAACTCGGGTTGGGGAGCACCTGCCAAAAAATTCTAAACTGCAGTTTGGAAGGCTGGCTTTTCTTTCTTCCTGTGCAGAATTTCTTGATAGAAAGAAAGAAAGAAAAAAAAAAAAAAGAAAAAAAAAAGGCTAAAAAGTGACACAGTATCTTCTAATAGCTTTTCCACTGATTCAGTGTGGTGTACACAAGGAAGGACAGCAGGAACCCTCACTCGTACCTTAATAGTCTGATCTATACAGGAAATAACCTCAGGGCTCCAGGGAGTGGCAAGTGATCTTCTGGACTCTCAAACTGTAACAACTGAGAGGGAAGATATCCATGGGCATGGGTAGGGAACAGGCTGAGGACAGGAAACAACCACTTCTCAGTGACTTTCTCCTTAATGTGCACTGCCAGATTACACAGATTCCTGTCAGACCTGCTATCTGCTCCCTACATAGGAGATTCAGACCTCCACACATGCTTTTTTATATATTTTAAACTTCAGCAGTTCTTCCTAGTTCCAAACAGGTGTTGTGCTTGGATTAGAGGTGTTACAGGCTCAGTTCTCATCTACTCAATGTGCTACAATAAAGCAGCATCTGACATTGCAACCATGTCTTTCTTATATGCATCAGTTCCAGAATCTGAACTCCCCTCCACCAGACAATCAGTTTTATAATCTCTACGTTATCTTCCTCACAGGAAGGCTGCCCATTATTAAAACAGAAATGGAACCTGCAGAAATTTTCTGTCCTAAGGGTCCTCAGAATGCAATACTGACATATAGGCATTTATATCTAGCTTAATTGTTTTTAGCTGGGAAATAAAAGTTCTAAGGGGCTAAATGTAGGGGCTTTTTGCTTGCTTTTCTCTTTGTGTGTGGCTGTTACAAAAATCTGAATCCTACAAATAAGCCTTGGGAACTGAACTCACACCGATGCACAGAACCTGACACCACTTGCAGCAGAGCAGTTCTTCCAGTCATTCTTTATTCAAGAGGGGTAGATGGCAAAAAGAGGCTTGGATAATGTTTCTTTCATCCCCTCCCTCCCCTATGATACTAAAAGAAAAGGGGGAAAAAAAGAAAAAAAAAAAAAAAAAAAGGGAAAAAGAGCTATCAGTATGGCTTCGGATGTTTTGTCTTTTATTACACCCTGATTATTTCCAATATATCTTTTAACTCAATGTTAACAATCTTTATCTGTTTCCAGGTCTCTTCAGAAGGGATAAAGCCATCCTTTGTGTTAGAACACTCAAGGAATTGAAATGATCAAGGCTTCCTTCCTCACGCATCAGCAGTGCCAGTCAGTGGAGCTGCAGCACGAACCACGTGTGCGCCTGCAATGGCAGCCCAGCGAGTGGGGAATCCACTCCTGCAGATCTCCAGGAAAGCACCGATTTTGTTCTTTAAAATGAAAACAACACAACACACTTCTGCTTGAATTATTTAGTACTGAAGCATCAGTCTGCAGCTAAGGGCTAGAACCAGGGCAGGCACAGGTAGAGGGTCATCTGTAAATCTTTCACTTTTCTGCTGTTATTTTAAATCCAGCTTAGGCTGCTGGAAATTAAACCTGCTTGGAGGCTTCATTGAAACACTGTCATCCCGATTCCTGCAGAGCTCTCCAAGCTGCCACTGCAGCTGGCATTGCCTGGCCTCTCCATGGGGTCTCAGACAGTCAGTCCTAGAGGTGGGCTTCTCCAAGCTAATAACAGGAACAACAGTCGAGTAGCACAATTTTCCATCACTCCTGCCTGTGGTATTGAATCCTTTCCCTCACCCTGAGTGTCGGGGTTGTGCTGCCTGCACTGAAGGACCCTTCTGTATCCACCTCTTCGCTCCACTCTTCCAGTCTCTACTCAGCTACCCCTGGAAATGGCAAAAGCTGCAGCAGATCTTTGGGATCTTGCCAGCACAAGTGAAAGTGCAAAGGACTCGGGGAGGATTCTCTGCACGTGGAGTCAGAGCCATGCTGAAACCAGCTCCCTGCTGACAGCCACGACTTCAAATTCCTTACAAACATGTTTTAAAGGGAAAACAGGAGAAAAGAGTAGAATAAAAGATAAAAAGAACAGGTTAACAGAAGGATATTTTTTTCTAAGAGCACTGGACGTACAGCTGAAGAAGCCTGCTGAAGAACTTTGCTCATTCCTGCTTTTTCATCCCTAGGGAGCACACACCACATAAATATTATTTTGCTCCAAGCCTCTCTCCTGCAGTGAATCAACTAAGTCTCTCAAAAATAACTTTGGTGTGGTTTCTGAATTTTATTTATTGTAGCAGTACTCGAGTCACCACCAGGCACTCGCTATGACTCTACAACCTGAGGTAAAGAAATGAGACATAGCACTATTAATGCTCTAATTACACATGCAACTAGCCATTCACTCTGCAAAGGTCAGCTGTCTTTGCTCATAAATGTTAGTGGAGATACAGGGAATGCAACTGAAATGGCAAAGCCGGGGGCCAGGATACATTTCAAAGGTATCCCCTTGCACACGTGAGGTTGACATAAAGGAAGTACAAAAATGACCCAAAATGCCCACAAAGAAAAGTGACTTTCCTGATACCCTGATAATCTTCCATGAATGTATTTGAACTGCAGTGCCAAACACATGCAACTGTATGTTCAATACCATGGGGTATACAGAGATTTAAATGAAAAGCATGCTGTGTATTTTGCTAGAACCATAATATTACTTTGTATTTTAATACTGTGCTTGTTCTGTGTGGATGGAAAAATATTCCTACTGGCACTGTAAGATTCCAGCTATTCTCAGTTGTGACAGGCTACAAACCAGCTGCATGCAGCTTCTGTTGTATTCAAAACACTGCAAATGGATTTTAGAAGAAAAATAAATCACCAACAGCTACAAACATGCTGCTATTAGACAGGAACATCCTCTAACACTTGTTTATACAAGAAGGCCTAGAAATCAGCCCCTCTCTCTACTGTCTCCTGATGACAATTTCTACCACAAAATGCTGTTTAGCCAGCAATGCATTCAACACCTGCAGTCAATATTCAGCAGCTGGGGAGACCTGCTGTAAAGCCCTTTCCAAAACCCAGACACTCTAACCTGTGATTAAAATGAAATAATCTCTAGCTCCGCCACTATATTCACTCTTCCTAAATTTCCAAATTGAGGAAATGGAAATCTAAAATCCCAGTTTAAAATTATGACATTTCTTACCTCATAATTTCACTCAAGTGTCTGATACGAGGTTTGCCTTTGAAAAGGGAAAGAAATAAGAGGGGGAAAAAAAAAAAAGCCCCCTCAATACAAACTGCACACCTGCCAGCCATGCGTTCATAAATTCTGATAACAAGGAGTCAGCTGACTTGGCTTCAGTAATTTCCAGCTCCTTGGCTGAGCAAAATGAATGGACCTTGCTTGTGAAACTTCGCTGTGTAAGAAAATTCCAGCAGTACAAAATACTGTGGCACTTCCTCACACCTTCAGCCAATCAAACTTTCCCTCTGCTATGACTTTAGCTATTCATAGAACACTAAAGTAAATTCAAGACTACAGTTTTGATCTTCCAGATGTCTAATATCTTTATGCCTTGAATCAAAGCAAATAGAGGAGCATTTAAAAATTTTGAGATGTACCCTACAGCAAACTGTTGTGACACCTGCCATAGTGAAATCTCCCCCAATGAGGACACATCCTGCCTGTCCAGGACTCAGAGTTGTCTTGGGGCCAGTCTGAGACTGAGCCACAGATTTCCACACGAACTATGGCCATCACAAAAACTCTTTATATTTTCTGAAGTGCCAGTTGTATTTCCTTACCTTTGACATTCTTCTGTGATGCAGCAGTACCTCCAGAATACACCAGCCCCTTCCATGGCTGTGAAATGGGCCGGAACGTGTCTGCAGGGATGTGATCCTCTCACACGCTTCCCAGTACTGGCAGTCACAGTCCCTAAGCTCCATTTTAACCACCCCTAACCCCCCTCCTCCCAGTAATATGTTATCCCATGCCATTTCTGTTATATTTTTGTCTTACATTACACCTATGTTTTTCTGTAATAAAACCAAAGCTCCTCTGCAGCATATCTCACCAGCAGTAACATTCTACATGCGTTTTCCACAGAAAGAAGGGCAAAGAGCAAATACAGATGTTATTCCAAGTGCTCTAACTTCAGTCCTAACTGCCATGAAAATCACCTGTACTGCTGTGTGGGACCGCAGGGCAGTAATACCAACATTCGTAAGCCATGGCACAGCTTTGCTGGAGCAGGATGTGGCAGAAGGCACTGAGAAGATCTAAGTCTGATGTTCTCTTTCCTAGCCTTCACACTAGTCAGCAGTACAAAAATTAACACAGATGTGATAATATTAAACAAGGTAGAAGCAGAAATTAGGAGCACGTTTAATCTCATTAGCCACAGATAACAGTAGCTCTGAGAGAAACCTGAGCTGTCCCCCAGCCTTTATCTTTTGCACGTGTGACTACAGACATGAAGATTAAATCACCCAAGAACTCCCAGGAAGGCTTTGACAGAGGCTCTGTGGGTTGCCTGCTGGATTCCTTCTGTGGCCATTTGCCATGTGTCTGTCTTTTCACCTTTCTCTTCACCTCAGACCCATTTTGGGACAGTTGACATCTTAATGAGCTTCCCCCCATACCTGCAGCTCTATTCTCCTCCACGGCCCCACTATTTGGCAGAGAAATTCAGAACAGAAGATACTGTCCTGTCATACCCCTTCCCACACACCTAAACTCCCTTTTAGCTGACTTCCCATCCCCTTCCACATGAATTTCAGGTTGCCATCCATGCATGCAAAGCTTGGCCATGTGCCACCCCAGGCCAGCTCTTCCTCAGACAGAGCTGCTCTTCCTCGACATCTCCTTCCTCTACACCCACATTTGTGCATTCTGTCGCATGACCAAGCAGTGTCTCTCTCCTGCTGCACTGTCTGTCTCAAGTACTCCTAAATCATCCAAAGAACCCAGAAATAAACTAAAAACTCTCAAATCTTCCTTCTCCCATTCCATGGGGCTCATCTACTTTGTTTAAGCATTACCTTAAGGGGAGACTTGCTAAATCCCTGAAATCAGTGGCACTGACAGCAACTCCACCTCACATCTCTTGCAGCAGAGATACTGAGATTTGACCCAGTTCTTGGGAATCTGACTGGAGTGACTCTGGCCAGCACAACATCAAACACTCAATCCTAAAAGCTGTCACCTGTGACAACTTAACTCGTCTGCAAAAATAAAACAAAGCCCTAAAGCCTTCAGCAAGCACATTGGTAAGATTTCTTTAGTGCTTCAAATCACTGCTGTGTTTTCACACTCGTGTCCGTGCAAGCTCTGCTGTTGGCATTTTCAAGCGAAGATCTGTATCTGTTTCTAAGGCACAACTCAGGCTCTGTGGATGGAAGCTTAATGGTCCTCCAGGCATAAAGATCCCTGGAACAGCTTATTGTGTACAGCCACGACAAGACAGAGAATAGCGTGACTGTGAACAGAAACAAGACTCGGTGGCATTCAGCAGAGCTAGAAATGCAAAGGAAGCCATTAAGAGAAAAAGTAGATTGTTCTCCCAAGACTTCTTGTCCTTATTTTTTCTGAATATATGTTCTAAAGCGAAGTAAACCAGTACACAGGAAAGAAAAGAGAAATACTCCAGGGGGAGGGAGAATTCAACAGATGGAATCAACACAGGCAAGTGACGCTGCAGTAAAACTGTTATTTATGTTCCAATTCTCATTGATGGCTTTTGCTGGGTGCACTGGCTCAGCCACCCCTGGCTACAGCTCTGCTCTGTCACAACGGCAGCAGAACCCAGCACGACTTTCCTTTCAAGCCCCACAGCACACTCCTGGAGCAGCTAATGCCTTACAGAACTCATTACTTGATTAAGTGCTCTTTAATATCCACAATGCTGGAAAACACTTCTTGGAATGCAGCTGGGATCTGCCGGTTCATACACAGCCATACACTCTTCACACTTCCTTTCAGAAACCTCAAACACCCTGCCAGCCACCATTAATCAAGATCCCCTCACCAGGTAAATGCCCCATCCTTCTAACTCACAGCCTCCTGACCACAGCTCCCCTTCTCCATCCCAACCTGGCATCTGCCCAGCCCATCCAGGCTCCCATCCTGCCTGTCTGAGCACCCAAGCCCTGGAGACTCTCCTGCAACAGCTGAGAACTCCTCACTGGCTCTGAACACTCCTGTTCCTGGTGAACCACAGCTTTCAGCTACTTCAGGCAAGCAGACTTTATTTCCCCAGTGATCCCAAGGGAAGGGAACATCTTTCCATTTTGCTGCCCACTTTATTTCAGTTTTTAGCCACCTTGCCTACTTTAAATATTTTCCCTATACCAGGATATGCTGTGGAGTGAGAGGTGTGAGCAGAGGGCTCCTTCCCCAACATCCATGTTCCATTTCTTTGACAGAGGTTAGAGAGGAATGGTTCATGTTCCCTGCAACCACCTGAGGAAGCAGTTCAACACCACAAGGGTAGAACAGAGCAGCTTAAATGGAAGAGTGTTTTTTTGCCAAAATCAAGAGCATTTCCTTCACATTCCTGAATAATTTCCTCTCTCCCTCTGCCTTGTGTTGGCTGCCTCATGACTGTACATGAAAAAGGAAGAGGAGGAGGATCTCAGGAATATTTGGAAGTCTGATGTTTTGATGTCTCCTCTAAAGCAGCACCATGCTGAGAGGACTGCACAGGGGTCAGAAAAATGAGATGTAGCAAAAGCACTGATGAAAAACAAGAATAATTCCAGGAATTAGATCCTTCTCATCTTTCCAAGCTGAAGCACATCACTTTCCCTTTCTTAAGGCACTGTCCTTCCCCTCCTCTCCCTGCAGCAGTAGCTGCCTGTGGTACACTGCAATGTTGGCTCACTTCCACGAGTCAGCGTGTCTGACAGAGTCGGGTTGAGGCAGGGGGAGGAGGGAGTGACAAAGCTGGGCCAACAGGAAAGGGACTCAGGAGCCACCTGCCTGCTTCCAACTAACATCAGTACCCTGGAAACAGCTGCCCCATGGAAGTGTTCCTGACTCCTGAGGTGATGCTTTCACGGAAGCAACGTGTGTTCATCCAGTCTCATTCTCCTGGATGGGACCCACCAGGGGAACAGGAAAACATCCCTGCAGCAAAGCCATGCTAACAGGGAAACAGATTGTCCGAGCGTGCAGCTGCTGCTCCCTCCACAGAGCTGCTCCAACACTTCACAGCAGGCAGTGGCAGGGGAGGGGGCACTCAGCCACGATGCTCTTTCCTCTGGTTGGGAAGACACATCCCCAGGTGGAGACTGCAAGGGTAAGGGGAATTTGCAGATTTTGAACATCATGCCGCACCACAGAAGATCTGGATGACACCTGCTTAATATGCAGGATTTTGTCCAAGACCTGTCAGGTGGTGGTAATTTCAACTTCCATGGGCTAATCCTTCTCCCATCATCAAAAAATGCTTTATGTTTATTTACATATGGCCATGTAACACTTTCCCAAGCTGTGGCTGCTTTGAAGACCTTTAGAAACCGTCTCTTGATCCATCTTCACCAATTTATAACCAAGGGAAGGGGCTATTTGTTTGCAAATTTAGACACACGTTTGACCCTCCTGCCCCCATTAGTCTCTAATGGAAGTTACAAGGGCTGCTCACGACCAGCAGGAGACCAGCTCCGAAGAGCATCCCAGTGCCCCTGCCACCACAGGCGTCTCCACTCCTAGTGCTCCGTTTTGGGTGAGGGAGGAGAATCCCTGAAGGTCTGGGGAAAGACCATCGAGACAGTGATACATTGTTCTCATCACACAGCCACGCAGGGCGAGCTCAACCAGGTCATCAAATGCGATCCCTTTCAAAACACTTCTTAATACTAAATGATGATCTCAACTATTGCAGGATCTGGAGACATTTTTCAAACCTTAATGCATTAAAACTCAAAACTCCTGAAGTCTCAGTTTCTTCTTAGAAGTGACTATTCTAAACTAAGAGGCTGTGATATTTTGAACATTTGGGGGGGGGTGCTCTGCCAGTATTTATAATTATCTATCACTATCTGTATTTCCAACTTTAAGATTAGAACTATTTTAGTTAAAACTAGAAGTTTCTACATGAAAATATACAGCAGATTGGTAGAAAAGCATTCATAGGTCCTGGACAGAACCACCATTGAAAACCACCAAGAGATTTCCAGATCAGAAAATGCACAGCCAAATTCCCATTAAGTCTGGCTGCAGAAATCCACTTCCAGATCCTTGCTCTGCCTGAATTAGATGAGGGTCTTCCACTTCCCTACCTGAGTCCTTCCAGCTGTTACAGAGAACTCTTTCCATGCCTACAGTGTGCAGAGTCTCCCAGTTTTCACACCTGAAACACAAGCCAGCAAAACAGGGACATAGCCCTGAATTCCTCAGAGCCCAGCTGAGGGGGAACCACTGTCTATTTTTGGAAGGGTACGGCTATTCTCACTTGTTGGGAGGAGTTTTAAAAGTTCCTGGGTGTTTCTTAGTGTGGGGGATACAAATTGTTGTATTTGACAAAGTCTTCATGCAATCGCAATACCATTTCCTGCTCAGTTTTAAGGGAGGTATTTTCAAAACCAGTTGTCTGTCACACAACAAAAGAAATGGTGAGCCTTAGCAAGAAAACCTCCTCAGGGATACATGGTTTCATTACAGGATGAGGGGGGTTCAGAGGAGAGCCTGAAAAAGGAAGACACCCCTAAGGCAAGTTTCATGAGAGTGGCAGAAGCAGAGAGCTGCACCCAGGACTCTCAGGGGATGCCAGGTCACAGCTGCATTTACTTTCTAGATTATACACTGCCACAGCGAGAACTACTGGAAAAACACTCCTGCTATCTCCCAAAGGACTGTTACAGAAATATCTGTTTCACTCAGGTATCCCAGGGAATCTTCTGTGAAAAGACCACAAGAACTTGGGACATGGAATGTGAAAGTGAATCTCTTCATAACTCTGTAAAATGCTTGCCCAGGCAATTTCTAATAAAGGGTGATTCAGCCTCTGAATCAGAAAGAAAAATTATCTTGCCTGTTGAGAAAGATGGAATAAGGTTTGGCTGCAGGAACAGGACTGAAGTCTGGATGCTTAACTCAAGTGACTAAGTGCCCATTTTCACGACCCAAATTCTGCCTATCCCAGAATAGCACCAAACCCGCAAACAAAAAAAAATAATGTTATAAAAAATAAAGTTTCATATTCAAATTAAGCAATTATTTAGAGGACTAAAAATGAAACTCAAACCAATCCAAGAGTGTGAATCAAGTGAAGTGAGCCACAGAGCCTGCCATCCTCCTTTAGACATGCCTGGAAACTTGAAATTCTAACATTCACCACAACCCCACCTCTTGCTCTGCCCAAAAGAGGTCTGGCTGCACCTTTTAAAGCTGCACAGTGCCCATGTCTTTGGAAGCTTGTAAATAAATGCTCCCCACCTTTGAGCTCTGTTCAACTCTGCAGGCCTTGGCCTTGAGTCCCTGGCTGTTTTGCAATGTGTTCAATAAATTTGTTTTCCTGGTTACAACCACACAGTTGTCTTACCTACCTTGCAAAAGGTACAAAGCCAAACAGATATCTGGCAGAGGAAAAAGATAGAAAGATATTTAAATCCCAGTGCTCTCTGGCACCTGAAAGGTGAAATTTAAAGGTTGCATTCTGCAAAGATACCGTCGAAGGTAAAGATTACAGATTTATAAATAGTCTATAGTGTTGTTCATTCTTGCAATATTTCTCAGTCCAGATTTCATCTAGGCCATGTACGATAACATTATCTCCTTTGACTATGCAAACCTTCTAAAACACATTTATTCTTGCCTGCCCTAAAATCCAGGGCACACAGTCAATAGTCACATTCCTCAGCCTATCTCTCCTATCTCCATGCTCTTTGCCTGCTAATACTGTTGCCATAGATTTTCTTATTATCAATAATCTCTTGTGTTCAGTGGGGATTTATTATTTATTTTACCTTTAGCTCAGACATCTGGTTTCCAAGTCTTCATTATTTGGGTAAAGTTAGTATGGAATTCACAGTGGTAGCTAGCAATCCAACACATGGAAGAGAGCAGGCATCACACCCACAATCCCACGATTTCCCTCCCTCTGTTCCAGCCCTGGAGCCTCCCACCTCTCCTGCAATACCCCAAAAGGATCCTTTTCATTGCTCAGAGCACACAGGGCTGCCAGTTCCAAAACTGCAGAAATGCTCAAATTTTTCAGATACATTGATATTCTTTTACACAGTAGAGCAGCTAACGCCAGGCCAATAAAGATTGGAAAGGAAAACCCAGCCTATACAGTTTATTTTCCCACCAGGGCCATTTGCAGCGTGTCTTGTGAGCACTGCACACACAGAAGCACCTGTAAAAGAAGCTTTGGCAACTCAAAACCCTGAAGTTCTGATCCAGTTTAGGCAAATGAGGTAACTTTCGTAAAGAAAAATGACGAAGTAAAATCTAAATCATCTTCTTTGCATGTTCCTGACTAAAAAATAAATCAATTAGTAGTAAAGCTGACAAGACCCAGATTACAGGTTTCACTGGAAAGGCTTCAGAGAAACAAAGGAAGAACAGTGAGGCTGTATTGGAAGGGACTGATGGCAGCACCACTGAACTCCTGAGCAGTGTTCCTTGAAGGCAGTTGTGTGATATTCCCTCCAAGTGGCATTGACTCCAAGTTTCCTGCAGCTCATAGCCCTGGAATTGCCTGGAAGATTTCACCATGGATTTTACTGGCAGGATAATGCATTTACATACAGGCAACCCATGGACTGCTATGGCTTGGTCAAGAGCCTAAGCTCTTGCCATTAAGAGACTGGAGCCAGGAATCTCAGATCCTTTTCTGGGTAACAGACTCCTTTTGGGACAAAACCTGTCTCTGGATGTCACTTTCTCGCTTTTTACTACAGTGGGGTGTTTTGGCATACTGTAATAAATCCTAATAATTTAAATTCTGTGCACACAGCAGAACTGAGCAATTCCATCAGTTCTGCTATTTCTCTAAATTGTTTTCTCTGAACCATTTAATACCCTTTCAATAAATACATAATAAATAAAATGTTGCAGAAAAAAGAGAACCATTTGCCCATCTTCTACTTGCTAAGAACAGGCCTTTGTGATAATTACCAAAAGCAAAACACAGATTTTATAGTATGATTAAAATGGTCTTTCTAACATTAGTGAACTTCAGGATTAAGGTGCCTGAGTAACCTGAATATTGCTCACTTTGCATGTATTAAACACAACATTATTACACAGTGTTCCTCCCCCTTTAACTTCATCCTTACACCAGAGCACACCCTGACCCCAGTTAGGATGCAGGCTGGGATGCAGAGTGACAGGAACTGCCATCTGCAGCCCCTCCCATCTCCTCTGAGTTCTACACAGACACTGGAAAGTGCAGTATAAGAAAGAAGTGTCTTGTGGTTTAACCACAGCTAAATGCTACTCTCAGAAATCCAGATTCTCCTCTTGTTCTTCCTGATGTCTCATGCAATGCTCAGGAAGTCAGCTGAGCCACACAGGTACTCTCTAATTGCCTGTTCCTCAATTCCCAGGGCCTGGACTGTGGCTGGAGTTGCCAAAGTCCTGGGCACTCCCAGCTGGGACACAGCTTGGGTCTAAAAAGCTCGACTGAGTTCAAGTGCAATCTGTACCTGTGGGGGGAACCAAAACCAAGCCACCCTCATCCGAGATAATTCACACGCAGCTCACACGATTCAGTGGAATTTTACAAGTTTAACCTATTTGCTTGCTCCACATACACAAAATAGAGACAATGCAAACTTAAGTTAAAGCCACGTTGCGAAAATAACAGTGATCCAGCCATTAGAGTGAGAACTGCTCAAAGCACAGCCAGGAGGAAATGAACAAAACAAACCCAAACCCTATTTTCAGAGCAAGTCTAAGCTAACCTGAAATAAAGAAATCCATGTACTGAACAATGACAATGGAACCAGCTATTGAAATCAATCATTTACCACTCTCATATTTTTGTCTGTGCACTGAAAAATCCTTAAGTGGGATAGAAAATACAGAGTGCAAGATGGTCAGAAGTATAAACACAGCATGGATCCTGACATTGCCTACATCTGAATGCTCAATTTACCAATACAAAACTGCTATTTATGAGGGAGCATGTGTGCATGTGATGATCATTACAGATTTGGAACTTGGCTGAACTCGGGATGATTTTAAGGGTGACAGGGTAAGACACGCCTGTAACAAAATTCACCCCTCAGTAAATCCAAGTAGTAGGCAAATCACTGAACA
The DNA here is from genome assembly GCA_013390105.1 of Tichodroma muraria. NCBI lineage: Eukaryota > Metazoa > Chordata > Aves > Passeriformes > Sittidae > Tichodroma > Tichodroma muraria. Next base: position 54,662 of record WAAG01042637.1, on the reverse strand, counting down.
CTAACTCTGTATTTTACGTAGTTAAAACAGCTTTTTCCTCTAGTCTTATTATTGGAAAAGGTTGAAAAATTTCTGCCCAAACAACTCCTGCAAAACTACTTCAGTTCAGCACAGGAAAAACTATCCTTCAAATCTGTCAGAATATGTGTGAGGCTGTGCAGACCAAGGCAATCCCACCAGGAAGCAAAGCTCTTGGTCCAGCCCAATTCTGCCTCTTTCCAGAGGCACAGTGGGGTTCACTAAAAGAGCATTCATAGCATTGACCTCACAATAGCACCACTTTCCCTGACATCTACTTTTTTTCTTTTTATATGAAATTTATCACATTAGTCACAGATCTGATGTCTTCACCAAGATAAACCCCTCTCTCAACTTACGGATATTTTGCTGGAGCAAGGACAATGACTTTGGTGGTTATTTTTATTTCTTTCCACAATGAACTTTGAGATACTGCCCTAGAGGCTAATTACATCAGGAAAGTAATCAGCATTCTGAGATGCCTTTTCCTGATGCTGTCTTCAAATCACATCTATTCAGCTTTCATCACTGCTCTCCCTTCAAACAGCCCTTATCCAGAACGATCTGCTTTGGAACAATTCAGATGGTTGATGTTTCCTTGATAGGCAGTATCTGTCACTTGATGCAGAGATTTGCAGGCTGCAAAGGCAGTTCCATCCACACATTAAGTGGTTCCAGCACTATTGCAGCGAATCAGATCAACCCTGATGCACCAAATACAACTGAGGGTCTCCACAGAAAGTTTGTTAACTTGTTTAATGCCACTGTGCTGCCATTAATTAATCCCCAGGAGGAGTAAACTCAAGTATCTGCATGCATTAGGCTCAGTATTTCACTTCTGCCTATTTCTCACATCTCCTGGAGAAGTACATGTCTTCCACTTTGTTTTGATCTCATAACATTGTATTGATGACTTTACTGTTATTAATCTGTACCTCACACTTCTGCTTGAAAATAATTTACAAAAGCAGAGGAATCGATGACTTAACCCTCAGCATCTTCTACTGCAACTTCTTCATTTGCTTTGCTCAAATACAGCCCAATTTTTTGTAAAGAATCAAGGACTTGAATAAGTCCTTTATTAATGCCCGATTGATCCAATAATCAAAACTAGGAATTATCTTCATTTCAGCATTATACTACACAAAATTGTGCCACTACACTGCCTTTAAAAAATATGTAATTTTCTACCACTCTGATTTTGTTTTATTTTAACTGAAATCATAAAATCAATAATTCTTAGACTCATTTATCTGATTGCTCTCTCATTTCACTAAGAGTCATTACCTCCATGTCTTTCAGCCCCACTATACTTATTAGCTGGTTTTATTTTTCCCAGTTCTATTGGGCTATACCAGATCATTTGTGCACCTTACATTTTTGTCTTACAAAGTCTACGGTTAAGTAATTTGCTGCCTCTTTTTCTCCCATTTCAAGCTATCAGTACAATAGGTGAAATTAAAAGATACTTATTTCACATTTCCTGACTTGTGGGGCAATGAATAATACGTTATATTTTAAGAAGAGAATTTTAAATAAATGTAATCAGACTAAAGGAGTCCAAGATTGTTTGGCCAATCCTGTGGCTTTTATAAGACTTAATAATATAATATACTTAATACTGATGTCTCTTGTTCCAGCAGAGACCCCAGTTCAACAGCAGTGTCCCCAGGGAAGGGGAAGCAGGCTGATGCACAGTGCACAGAAGCAGCTCTGGGAGCAGCCAAGCCTCCTGAGCCATGAGCCATGCAGTGCTAACAGCTGGATCAGGTTTTCAATCAGCCAGCTGCAGACACAAATCCTTGCTGCCTTCCCTAAATGAAGCTTACAGACTGAATTCTGACACCTGTATTCAGCGTTGGGTTACAGCCCTTGCAGAATCACAGAGTATCCTGAGTGGGAAGGGACCCTCCAGTCCAGCTCCTGGCCCTGCACAGCCACCCCAGCCTGTCCCTGAGAGCATTATCCAAATGCACCTGGAGCTCTGGCAGCCTTGGGCCCATGCCCTGGGGAGCCTGTTCAGTGCCCCACCATTCCTGAGGGAAGACCATTTTTCTGATACCCAAGTCAAACCTCCCCTGACTTCATGTTATTCCTTCAAGTCCTCTCAGTGGTCAGGTGAGTGAAGAGATCAACACCTGCCCCTCCACTGCCCCTCATAAAGGATGTTGAAGACCCCAGTGAGATCTCCCCTCAGTCTTCTCCAGGCTGAACAAACCAAGTGCCCTCAGCCACTCCTCAAAAGGAACACTCATGCTGAGAGACTGAGGTGGGTCCAACCTCAGCATCTGTGGGGTCATCATCCAGATCACCCTGATCAACTCAGCTGCTCTCAGCCTTGTACCTGGGTCACCTCAGCAGAGAAGCCTTTTGGGAGGTGGTGCTGGAAACGCCTCCTCAGTGGAGAGCACGTGCATTGAGGGAACAGACACACACCTCCCAGAATACTCCTTGTCTTGGTGCAATTAAAGCCTGTCCTCTGCATGGAGTCGTTGTGGGGCAGTGAGTGTGGGGCAGCGAGCGTGGGGCAGTGAGTGTGCTCTTCCCCCAGAACAGCTCCGCAGAGCAGCGCAGCTCAAACCCAGCCTGGAGGGAAACAGCACAGGGAACGCTGCCCACTGCTCCCCCAGCCTCCTAAAGCAGTATGGAAAAGTAGCAATTCCATGGGAATACTTGAACAAAATAACAAGGTAAACTTTGGCATATTCTGCTGAATAAAAGCCTCATATATCCAAATTTTTCTACTCACATTTTTGGCAAATTTTAAGATGCAAAACGTAAGCCCGTGTGGACAGACAGGAAGATGTAAATGTGGAAGTTGGAGCACAGACCTCATGGGGACAGTGTTAAATGAAAGAACCTTGGGTTACTGGAGGGTCAGAGGCACAAAGACAGCACCGTTATGTGGAACGGCAGCAGCTCCATCTGCTTGGGGACTCCTCTTTCCTACATCCTTGATTTGCAGAATGTACACAAGCCTGAGTATTCCCCAAAATGCTTACTGACTTCTACTTTCACAGTCAGTGAGCAAACAAATAGAGCTTCAAAACTGAACTCCCAATTCAAGCCAAACTCCAACAGGCCTTTCAGGAAAAAGGCAGAAAGGCATCTAACATTTTTGGTTTAGTTACTCATCCTACAAGTTTGGGTTTGTTGTATATTTCCAGTTACTAACAAGCCTCTAGTGGGCTACAGTTCCTAGTAATTAATGATTATTTGTTCGCTTTTCTCTAAATAATACAAATTTTGGCTCTCATGTTCTTACATAAAGATATATACAAACATGAAAAAAAGGGCAAACCAATGTATTTTATTTTGAGCTAACAAGGTCCATGATTTCAGAAAACAAGAAACATGCAAATGATATACCAGAGCTTGTATTTCTATATAACTAGTAAAAATAAAATAAAATTAGGAGAAAAAGCCTCACTAAATGGGGAGCGTATCAACTGTAAAGAAAAAGTAGAAATAATACAGTTCTATCTTGCCTCAGAAAAAGAGTGCAAATTCTGGTTTTATTTTTAAAGCAATTTTACTTTTTCTTCAGCACCTTATTAAAAAAAGTTACATACTGAAAACACCAAATTTAGTGGTTTGGAAAAAATTAGCAGTAAATTTAATCATACTCAGAACTACAATTTCTATTTACTGACTGCTAAATGAATTTAAGAAAAAGGGAAAAAATGTAAAGAGTGATGTCTCACAGATTACTTTCTTCTCATATAATTTTCAATAAAAATTTTGAAGTTTTGGGGTGGAAGCAAAAGTTGACATTTACTGACATTTAGTAGTTAAAATGTAATCCTTCCAGAGAATGAATAGCAGAAAAAGGTGGGTGGAAGAGAAGGGAATCAACTTCTGCTCTGATTACACAGAAGAAAAAAGTTATAAAGCGTGGAACAAACCGAATGAAAGCACCAAACCACGAGTATTTGCAGATGAAGTTCTCCCAAACAAGGGGGAGGATGTCAGAGTTCCCAGGAATACTGATTTTGGGCTCCCTAGGAATACTGCCTACAAAACAGCAGTCAGCTCTGGACCTTTGATGGCCATCAGTCCCACCAAAGCAGGAGAGATCATTGCTCCTGATGTCTCAGCTGCAGCAATCAGTGACCAATACACACACACCGACAGCTCACAACGTGCACAGCATGCTGTTTGTGTGGTTAGATAAGTGCTTTATAAATGTAATTAACCCATTTTCTGAAAGTAAACAGAAAATCAGAAAACCCCCACAAGTTTTGAAGCAGGGACACCGACTGCTCTGGGCAGACACAAAGCACCAGTCAAAATTTCTGTATTATCATGCAACAAAACGTGCACAGGAATCTAAAGATTGCCACAGTCCACAGGTGGAATGTATTTTGATGAATAACTTGCAGATTTAGAGTAAATGTGGTATAAAAGTGTAAATTATCTTACTAAAGTTAATTTATTTTTTAATTAAAGTTTAAGTATCATTTGAAGGCTTGAACAGACACCTTGAACAGACAATGCAGCCTAATTTCTCAGTAGGGTCACTGCATTAGAAAAGTTCCTCCTGTGAATGGTTTCAAGGTAAAAAGTTGAAACTGAGGGAGTTCTATCCTGGTGAGGTCTTTTGCAAAAGAAACCAAGCCTGGTAGACTCAGGAGCTTTAAAGGATACTGGTCTTCAGAGAAGGTGAGGAGCCCTTGGTAATAAGAAGCAACATAAAGCAGAACTTTAATTTTCATTAACAGTGCTAATCTCAGCCAAAGAGCATTTAATGCTCTTGTGCACATAAAGGGGGAATGACAAGCAGTAGTCTCCTGGTAATCCCCTACACAGCAGGGAACCACGGGATAATGGGACACATTAATGTTATTAATTTTTAATATAAAACAGAGCAATGCTCCTCGGTGATGAAGGTGATCACGAGAAGTTGGTGACCAGTGGTGATAACAACACCTCCCCCAAGCAAGGTGAGTAACCTCCTCCTCCTCCCTATTTTAACTTGCTCAAATGCAGATGGAAGATCAAGTTTAAAAGAAGCAGAAATAAATATCTGGAACTTGCACGACTGAGTTAGAAAGCAGTTGTTGAGCACACAGTAAAGCCACAGAACACTGAGTGGCGTCAGGTGTTCAGTTTAGAGGGTTTACACAAACAAAATCAGAGAACAACAATCTCCTCATGAGCTTTGATGCTCGGGATAGATGGGAAAGAAGACATGGGAGAAGCTCCACACTGAGCAGGATCCTGGATGCTTTCCCACGCTACCCTGAGGTTTCTGTCCCTCAGCCCTTTCTCACACTGACTGCCAGGCTCCAAGCTCGAGCCATTCTCCTCCTCCAGAACTGCCCTCCTGTGAAACCTGCTCCCTTCTTGTAGGATGGAGGAAAAATCCTGCTTTGGTTTTAGACCCAAGCAGTCCTACACAGTTATTACCTCATATTGCCAAAAATGAAGACTGCCACAAACAGCAAGAACCATTTAACAATAAATTACTACTGCCGTGTTGGATGTTTTATTGAACCAACACTTGTGAGAACTTTTTCCTTATTTTCCCTGGGAGGCTTGGCTTTTGTGCACAACACAGCATTCACCCTCCCTCACACCTCCACAACTGATTCAGACAGCAGACAGGGACGGAAGACTTAGAACTAATCGCTCTTGTATGAAGTGTTTTATCAATAATGTATATTGCTGTTTTCCCCTCCTCCCGAGTGCAGCAAGAGGTCAGTTTTTGCAGATCTTGAGTGTCTTGTCCCATTTTTCAACAGCAACAGACACAGAGGCCCAGGCCAAGCCAAGGCAGTGACACCTGTCACAACAGAGACACCCCGGCAAGCAGGGTTTCTGAAATCCGTCTGGAAAGGAAAGTCACTCTCACACTCCCTCCTCCTCCAAGAGGTCTTTAACAACAGCATCTCAGCACCAGGAAAAAGTTATTACAGGGCTAAGAGACTGGAGAAAAATTCTACTTGATACCAATCCACCAGAACTGGGACTGTTTCTAAATTAATTGACCTTTCCCCATGCGCCACTCTCACTTTGGCAGACTGCTTCCCTGCACTCTGGTGCCAGCAGTCTTGGGAAATGCTACTTTGTAGGTTTTCAAACATTCAAAAAAAAAAAATAAATCAACTTTAAACCCTCCCAACTAAACATGATAAATCTGGAAAACCACCTAATTCCAGTACACAAGACAGCTATGCAGATATTTTGCCCTTCGTCAGCATGACTTATGTACCACGAACTCTGATGCAAAGCCAGGTACTTGTTAAGAAAGTGAAATAAAGAGTAAGAATACAACAAGCTACCAAAGTAGCTTGCAATTCTATTCCAAGTTCCAGATACAAAGTTTAGCCTTTAAAAGTCAATAGCAGACACGCAAAAACTGAATTAAAACCTGCATTGGGGTGCACGATTTCATCATACATTTAAGCCAGTTTAAAGTATTAACTACCCATGTCTCTGAAGTTCCAACTTCTGGTTTTAACTGTCTTTAGCAGTTGAGTTTTACCCTAATCATATTAAAGGTGAAAATAAGGAGCAGAATGTGCCTAAAATGAAGTCTCAATAACATTACACTGTTTGTATTTCCACAGGCCAAGTCTCATAAAATAGCTTCCTGCCCTCCCCTTCAGAAGAGGGGGGGGAAAGGATCTAAATGTGAATAGCTGTTGCAAAAGAACCTATTTCACCTTATGTTTACACCAAAGTTTAGACAAGTACAAGTTGCCCAGGAAGACACACCCTTACCTGAAACTATTGTGCAAGGGATGGGCATTACCCAGAGGCACAGCCACCAGCAGAGCAGAGGCCACAGCTCCATTTCCCTCTCCTTAGACAGGAGGATATTGTACCCCTGCAGCAGCAGAACACTTAAGAGAAACAATATGCCTTCTGAAGCTCAAAGTTTCATTATTCATCCTGACAGTTTTGTATTTATCAGTTGTAACAACAGGATCTGGAAGATCACAGCCAAATTTGTACAGTATATTATAACTACAGGGGGTTTCTTCACATTTGAAATGCTCAAGAGAAGCTCTGTTTTCTTTCAAGATCTTCACAGCATCACAACCTCTCAGTTCCTGGGGCAATGAATTTCACAGGTTAACTGTGTTTCAGAAAATCCTTTTAAATAATGCAATATTCCAAGGTCAATAGCAGTGAGGCTCAGTTCCCACCCTAAGGAAATGGGTGCCTCGGAAAACCCAAGCAAGCAGGTTTAATTGGAGCAGGTTTCACATTACTGGGCACGGTGAAAGGATTGACAATTTTTCGTGTTATCATTCACAGGCAGACATTGAACATGGGTCAGAAAGAACAGTGCTCTGCTCCCCTTTACTACAAACCTACTGCTACAGGGTTTGTGTGTATGCAAAATCGCTATTTTTTCCACAGAAAAACTCTTTAAAAAGCAGAGGACACAGCAACGCCCTTAGAAAAGAGAGAGGGCTTGAAAGAACAGGAAGCTTCAAAGCATCAAGGAACCATCAAGCCCCATCTACCTCCCGAGTGTCAAATTTTGACTGTAAATTGATTGGAAAGGGAAGAGTAGAACAAAATGAAAGGCTTTTACTCTTCACGAAGACAATGGGGACGTTGTGCTGTAGCGTGGCTGCAGCAAGGCCGGTACCGTGGCACAGCAGCTGAGCCAGAAAATGCAGCCCCCTCCCCTCCCTACCTTGGAGCTCTGACATCTTTGGTGCTAACAACTCGTTGCTGTGGAAACCAGACTGCTTCTGACAAAGCCACATTGACTAAAAGCAACATGTGGGAAAATGGAATAAGGCCCTGAGAGAAATTAATCCTTCACACGAAAAATAAATACAATTTTGCTTAAAAATTCAGCAAGTAAAGAGGTGTATTTCTCAGCGTTAGAACAACAGGCAAGGAGAACGCTGGCAAACGCCAGGCCTTGTGGCACTGGAAAGGGATTTTAAGGACATTTCATTCCTGAAATATACGGTAGGATCAGGGCTAAGGAGTACATGGGAGTCCAACACAGAACACAGGTGTGGGAAGCAGCTGCTCCCTATCCAGTTTTTAACTGCTCTCCTTTGAAAACAAAACTACGCCCAACCCCACCCCACAGGACAAGAGAAGCCAAGGCTGGTACAAATCAGCACCGAAGGGCTTTCGCAAGGCCCGGACTGACTCACACCCGGGCAAAACGCTCCCCCAGCCAAAACCTCAGCACAACAAAGTCCTGGCCGTGCAGATCATGAGCTGCTCCATGCCCTGCCATTCCCAAACGGTTTATGTCTCAGAAATGCCATCCAAAAAGCCCCTAAACAATCCATCTCTTTTCTGATTTCTCCCCTAACAAGAGTCTTAATAAATCTGTCCTCAGCCCTTGTTGACTCAGATCCCAGGAGCTGCTTTAGGGCCTGCTACTTGGAATGCCAGCATCCTTAAGAGAGTATTCAAGAAAAAAAAAAAACCTGGGAAAAAGCCCATGGAGAAGAGCCAGAGTTTGAACTGGCAAGACTTAAGATCTGTGCACAGTGCAACTTTAATAAAACTGGCTTCTTATCCAGATCATCTGAAATTACTCATAAAGATGGCGCACTCAGGGTGGTTTGTTTGGTTTTTGGGGTTTTTTAAAACAAATTCAGCAAGCAAAATTCTCTGGAGGAAAATTTAACTTTTACACACATTTAATATTTGGGTTTTCTCTTAATACAGGCCATGAAAGCTCCAGTGCAAAATGCCAGGTATCACAAAGATTCAGGAACTCAGAGGCCACTCGTGATTTACATGCTGAGCAAGAATCCTCTCCCCCTTCACTCCCGAGGTATTAAAATGCTGCAGCGTTACAGCTTAATCTCATTTACGGAGCTTTGAATCATCTTAAGTACTTAGGAAGTCTGTGTAAAATACCACAATCCCTGCAGTTTATACACCCTAATCCAGACAGACCACACCACCAGCTTTCACTGCTGCTGATGGAAAAGTTCTCATGGTTTTCCAATTAATTAAGCAGGTCTCCACCTCCAGCACTGGCCACATCCCTGCCACTTCCCTTCCCATCAGTGTCGTCGTGTCTTCGGAGAGTGCAAGAGCCACATGGACTTCAAACAACTCTGCAGGACCCAAAGACATAAAAGATATAAAGCTCTGCAGACAGCTGTACTGTTGCTAATAGAATATTACACACCATCCTGAAGTCTGCTGTTCTAAAGACACATTTATCATGGGAAACCTCCACAACAGGGAAACATATTCAGGTCATATGAGAAATGGGAACTTCTTCAGGGTCAAGCAAAGAGCAACTGCAAAAATATCTAGGGAAGCAAAATGCTGTGTGATGGTGTAAATAAATCAAAGATTGTATCATTTTTTTAAAGGAAAAGATAAATCACCGCATACAGTGAAGGGATTAAAATGGAACAGTTTTCTTAGGCAAGATATTAATCCACTAACTTTCTCAAATTCACATTGGTTCTTGCTCCAATCACAGTGACACCTTCCTTCTCTGTGCTTCCCATGAATTTATCACAGCATGAACATAATCTCTGCTTCCTGCTGAAAACTGAACTGGCACAAATGACAACAAGAAGCCATTCATTCTCAGGCCAGGCCACTCTTACACAGGGTGCTACCACAGACAGAGGAAAATACACTGAGGAAAAAGGGATGTGTGTGAGCCATGACATCCAGGTGTGGACCTGATTCTTCCCAAATGTTATCAGGTTTTTCCAGTCTGGGAATCTCTCTACATAATATGACCATAAGTAAATGCACCTGAAGCACACTTGCGTTGTAAATTAAGTTTAAAATTCTTGTCTATTGCTCCTTTGCACTTAAGCTGATTTGCAAAATCCAGTTACCTGTAAGGAGACTCCCACTAGCACAAACCAGCGAGGTTCTCCTTTGGTTAAATGGCACAGGAGGGTTTATACTCTAAAGCGAGGAGGGGGGCACAGAGAAGAGCCTTCCAGTCCGAGGAGGCTGTCAGGCGATCAGTGGCGTCTGACCGAGGCACACGCGTGCTCTGCGTTCAGCACCTTCCCCGCAGCTGCAGTAAGACACTTATCTGGAACATTATCGGCTCTTTGAACCTGGCCAGGCGGGAACACGCCTTGATCTTCTGCAGCTCGGTTGCCACTCAAGTCAGGCTATAACTTGTGCCAGCTTGCTGAGAGACAGGAAGAACAGAGAAGGTGCAAAGAAGCATCAACATAGTTTTGCTTTTTCAAGATGACTTAATGGTTTATAGCATTTGGCTTTCTGTTTCTGCTTTTTAGACTTAATGAAATGCCACTGGAAAAAAAAAAAATATTACATATGGTTTCATTATTTCAGACCGAGCCCATCCTTTTATTTTTTAAATTATTTGCTGTATTTCCAATAAAGAGCAGACCAGTCAAGAATGTCAGATCTTCAAAGTAAATTGGTAAGTCCTCATTTTTTAAAAATTAACTAGTCCAACTGACACTTTGAAGGGTGCCAGTCTGGCCCCAATAAGTACAAAGTGCTCAAAGACTCTGGTCTTGAATGACTCACTGGTTTAAAAACAATTCTTGGAGCAGTAGAAATGACCCACTTTTTAATCGACTGGAAGTTATTTTAGGTATTTGATGCATATTTACATAATAGTCACCAAGATTGGCACTGAAGGATAAAATTCAAGGACCAGTCTGATGCTATCCATATTTTAGGCACTCCTCTGTAGACAGGGCTGCCATTTAACTAGAACTCTTCTGAACTTATATTCATTCCATGCTGTATCCAGCTTTGATCTACAACAGAGCTCCCGGACTTTGTTACCCAGACTAAGCTGTGTTACTGACACTGAATTTACTGTAGCATGAGATAAACCAGCATGAACACTCTGCAGGAAAGATGGTAGGTAAGATGGGACTACAGAATACTTCCCTTAAAAGTGCTAATTTCCTCCAGAAACACACAGTCATTCCAGAAGAGCTGCTTCACTCTGAATAAAATCTAACCAACCATTACACTTGACTCCCCAAATCGTCATCACAGTTCTAAGCTTAGCACACCATTATTCTTCCATATGCCAAAAATGTTGAAATGTTTCATTCTTAATCTGGCATAATTCTCTTCTAAAAATGCGATCTGCAGCATCTAAGAAGATTGTTACCATTTCCTATTCTACAAGCAATCATCAGCCTAAAATAACCTTCACTTTCACTGAGTGCAGTGCTTTCTCCACTGCTGCATCGTTTTCCTTGGTCATCATCTTACTTCAGGCAGCAAGCAGAGTATTTTACAAGCACCAGCTATTTAGATAAATTGCAAAACAAATACTTTGGACTTTGCAGTCTCTTGTTTGTGAGCGATCATGACCTGGCTTCAGGGTAAACTAACCAAAACCAGACTATCTCACTATTAGCTTTTGTCATGCAGAACTATTTAATGTAATCAGAAACATTAAAATAGAGTGAGAAACAGAAACATAGCTCAAGACTAAATGAAAGTGAGGCAGAACGCCTGTCTCTGTTCATAGCAACTCACCTATGGAAAGCAGAACAACATTCTCTAGATAGTCCAATGTGTGGGTCCCAAAAATCATTTTGGGAAGGACTTATTTTGCTAAATTTGTTTCTCCGTTACCTGTTTTCTTTCCTTCTGAGAAGAAAGTTATGCTAATACTCTTATACATGACAGCAGAGACTCCTACTCTACAATTATCATTTCTATCATTCACCAAACATTCCTCAAACCTAAAAGGCAAGGAGGGTGTTCAATTTTGTATTTGTTTTTTGCTTTATTTAACATTTGGGCTATGCCTATTTGTCTTCAAATCAGCAAGTTACAGTCACTTTTCTGCTGGCACTCAGCAGCACAACACCTTGTCCATGAGGCAGGGGGTGGCTTAACTCACTATTTATTCTAGAGGATGAGGTCTGTGTGTAGATGTGGCACTTGCAGACATGGTTCAGTGGTGGATTTAATGATCTTTAAGGTCTTTTCCAACCTAAACAATTCCATTCATACACCCTGAACCTGGAACTGTCGGCTGGCATCTGCAGCACACAGGGGATGTGCCCAGTGCTTTTTACAGGGGAGAAGCATTTTACCACTAATTCTCAGGAGTTACTACTCATCCCAAAAGTGCCAATGCACCCATAACCAAGGCACTCAGCTCTCCTGAAGTTCCAAGGGTCCTTGCTTTGTGGCCATGCCTGAACTGTCCTTCCTTTCCTTTGGAAAAAAACCATCATCTGTTTAGTGAAGATGAATAGTACGGCAATGACATGTAACACGGTTTTTACACCCTGAAACATCCACCAAAATCCTGAAGCTGCAGATGCAGAGAAGCCCCAATACCCTGCAGGAGGCTCTCTACCTCTCTGTTCTCTCTATTCTTATTATTTCTTAATCCCAGCTCTGAGCCTGTCCTACCATCTTCCACAAAAATAAAGGAGATCATCAAATACATTGAAGTATTATTTTGACACCACTTAACAGGATTTTGTGCCAAAAAAGGAATGAAGGAAAAGAAAAGAAAGAACAATGAGCTGTCGTTTGGGGTGTTTTTTAATAGAAGGCAAGTCCCAGGATTTCACATTTATCCTCACAGGTAACCAGCTATTTTGGTCTCCTCCTCTCCCTAAAACAGTGAGGAGTGAAAACACCAGCAGAGAACACTCAGGCTGATGTCAGTGTTAAAGAAGTGGAGGTTAAACTTGCCCCAAAGCCCCAAAAGGTAAAGTGAACAGAAGGGGGCAGGCTGGCAGAGAGGAGATAAAAATAGAAGAGTGACTAGACTTCACTTGACAGCTATTTCTGGATCAACTATGGAAAGAGATCTGAGAAGCTTTTCTATTTGTACAGGAGACAGAGACCAAAACATAGCTGCCTTCTAGAAGGCCACAGTCCTGCACAGCAGTTTTGTTTATGCTTCTACTTTTGTAAATCCCCGTGTTCTCACTATTTGCTGCTCAGCCAAAATGTCATTATGTGTCTAAGTGAGAAACCAGATGAGATTTTCTGGAGCAGGACAGCAATGTGTGTGGCATTTCAATTTAACAGAAACAAAGCTGACAGCACATTGTAAACTGGGCAGCAAATCACAATGCCAAGCAGGGTAAACTAAGCCACACAGTATTTTAGGAAAACAACCAAAACCCTGCAGTATCTCCAAAAGGATGTCTTGTGTTTTCCCACTTCAAAATGATTAGTGAAATTCTAACCAGTTCCAATTATGCATATGGACTAACAACAACAACAGGGACCTCCCAATTACAGCATGGAGTGCTTGACTGACACATGGCTCTGGGGATGAATATTTTTGCCTTTGTTCAAGCCCTTTCCTCTTGAGTACCTCTGCTAAAATTCCTTCCATTGAGTAATTTCTATCCAGATCCTGGCTGTGCTGGCTCTGTTCCTGTTTAAAAGAAAACCTGCAGGCAGACAGCAGTGCCATCTGCCCAGTCAGGAGCTACTTTAATGGGCAAGTTTGATGTGAAGTGGAACAGCCTATTACACTTTATCTTCAGCAGCAGGAGTGATGTTCTTCCTTTCCCAGGAGCAGGTTACAGCAAGCACTCTTATGCCTGAAGTATTTGTCCACAAATATACATAAATCTCAATGGATATGTGCAAGTAATCTCCAGAAAAAAAATCCATCCAGCATCCCTTTTTCTCACGTTCAACTTGCAATTCAGTCTTTACCTGTCATACCAGTTGGGTTTGTTCTGTCACAGCTTCATCAGCCTCCACTTTCTATTCCTGTAAGTGAATGATAACTCTGCCATCACACCTGAGAAGAACAAGCAGTGGCAAGGCCCTGTCGTCCCTACACAGAGAATTCTGCTCTGAAGCCACTTCTGAATATTTTTTCCCAAGCTTCTTGTCCCTTCCACGTAACTGCTTTAACTGGATGATTTGCTCTGAAGTGTCATCTGAAGCAGATTTGGGACTTGTGTGGCCCAGTTCAGGACTCGCAAGAAACAAAGGAAAAACTTCCTCTGAATATTTTCATCCTTGCAAATATCTTCAGGGCTGGGAAAAGATCTTTCTATTCTTGTCAATTAACCAAGCAGAGTTTTTATCCCTCCTTGTTGGGTAATCTTCTCACTAGACCATCTTTGCAGAGAGCAGCGAATTCTCTCTGGGCTGCTGGCAGTTTTATTTAATTGCATGTTTAACTTTTTATTCATCACTTAAACCCATACGATGAGAAATCCACACATGCAAGCAGCAAACTATTATCTGCCATTCAAACTCCCTAGGGAACTCATAAACATCTTAATATTGCTGCCATACTTCTGTCCCTTTCAGAAGAAAAGTGCATATATTCCACAGCTGGAGGGGAAACAGGATGACAAACACATTTACAGGGTAAGTTCAGTGATACATCTGCTATTGCTGACCTGTAATGGCTGGGGAAGTGGAACATTGGTCCTCAATATCTATTAAAAGTTCTGAAAAAAATCAGCTAACTCAATCAGTGATAAACACAAACAGGTATTAGAGACTCCACCATAGGTTCCTCCAACCCATCAGGCAGAAGACATTCGATAAGGGCACAGCAATTTCCATTCTCTTCTCCCTCTCCCCGACTCTGAGGGCTAAAATAAAAAAATATTTTCCAGATGCTAATATACATTGGAATATATTTCCTACTTCATTCCAGAGCTACAAAATTTGCTCTGGAACATACTTGTTGCTACTGGATTGCCCTCTGGAAGGGCAACTTCTGTTTTAAAATGCTTCCAGCCCTTACAACTGCAAACCCTTTGAAGTATGAATGGTCTCTAACCAGCAACAAAGCCACTGAACTCTTCAGAAACAGCAGATCAGCTTCAGCATTACCTGTTATCCTTCATCAGAGTATGCTAAGTTTAGAATGTTTTAATGTTGCTAGCACTCCAGAAGGACCTGATTAATGGAGCACCTCAGAGATGCAAAGATGTGATACTCCCCATGGCAGGTGCAAAACCCCAGTACCTGCAGTCTGTTTGTCAAAATTTCCAGTTTCCCTATGATAAACTTCTGTGAGTCAGCTAATACAAAAGAGTGTGATAAAGTACAGGAGAGTGTTGGAAACACGTGAACTAATTAGCAAATTATTGTATTATAAGCTTTTCTAGTTCCTCTACCAGAATTTTTTCAGTACCCAAAGCTGCCAGGTATTTCCAGGCTTCTGTATCACAATGCAAAGGTTTGGTGGGGACAGCAGTTCTATTTAGTAGAGACCACCTCCAGGCCTAGGCAGAGCCTCCATTTGACCACAGATCCACTCTGCTCCCAGCACACATGGAGTGTGTTTAGGGAAATGAAGGATACCTGAGAGCCTCCTGGACCCATCAGATTAACAGCAGCAAGGAATTTGTAACACCTGTAAGTAATCCTCATGACAATTACTTCAGCTGCTTTTAGTCTTCTGGTACTGAACCATCCTGGTTTTCATTTAGGCTGCTTTTTTTTCCCTAATAACGTGGTTTAAGAGCATCAGGGAAATTTTCAAGTTTAAAAGCTGCAGAACAAAAGGCAAGTAAGCTTTATGCTCTCTAATGAATGGTTATTGCTCCATTTATTTAAGTGGTACTTACCACCATAAATATCTACTAAACTCACTTGCCATACTGGTGTAATCAGTGCTTTCCCAGGAAATATCCTTCAGTAAATGGATTGCAAAAATAAAGTAGGAAAATAAATGAACAACTAGAAATGCTTCTTAAGAAAAGTCTTCAAACAGAGGAAAGACTGAAGATCAATGAACACTTAAGTATTTCAGAGCTTAGGCCTATTCACTGCACAAGATCCAAAATAGTTTCCTGTGTGAGTATTGCATAGTATGTTCATTTAAAAATCTAACAAGTTTTTTCCCAGAACACACCAAGACATGGTTTTCTCCCCTGCTTTTTTGTCTTTTAAATATGAACATGAGAATTTCACAGCTGATAACATTATTCTGGAAACTACACAGAATATTCTAGAAAAGGATCAAGCTGAGACTCCAGTGTTGCAATAGCAAATGTTTCCACATATTCAGATTCTTCGTGCATCGCTCTTTGTGAAAGGTAAGCAACAGAAAGAGTAGCTTTTACAGGGTTCTGGGAGCGAACTCTGACTTCCAAACCATAAATAAGGAAAAAAAGATAAAACACACATACCTTCAAAGCACATTTTTGGCCTGTCTCCTTGTTGAAACACTCCAGTACTTTGCCATTGATTCCTAACCCTAGCACACGTTTGGAGAGTTTGTAGTCGTCTGTAACTGCATGTTTTTTTATCTCTAGTTTGACATGGGCTGTTCCCCCAGGCAAGGATTTCACGCTGCTCTTGCTCTCCACGTGACTCTCTGCCTGGGATTCCTGTTCACCTTCACTTTGTTCCATATCAGGGAAGAGTCTGGGATGACAGAGATACCCGACAGGTTCCTGTGGGGTATCCTCAGCAGAGCCCCTTCTCTTAAGCAATCAAACCCAGTGCTTCAAACAGTCCATTTGCTTGCCATTTAGTCCTGAGTAAAAATGTAAACAAGTGTTAGTAATTGATGTTAATAACTGCTGTCCCACCTCACCACTTTTCTCTTAACAAGATGACCAGATGCCAGAGAGAACAGAAGTCAGGGTCACCTCAGGAAAGCGCACTTTGGCTTTACAGGCCAGTCACCCCAGTTCCAAGACACACAGCTCTCGGTCTGCAGGTATAAATCACTGCTTCTACTGCAACAAAAAGTAACTGAGTAACTGCTGAGTCTTGGAGTAACACTACAGCTAAGCTCTGTACAGCAGAACAGAGCTTCGAGCTTATAAACCCACATCAACCACTTGTTGCCTCAATGTTTTGTGTAGAAATCCTCACAATGGTCCCCTGCCTCATCCCGACACTCCCAAATTACGTAAGAGAACCACGAATACCTCGACTGAACCCCAGAGCGGCACTGCCTGGGCAAGCACCGAACCCTGGGACTGGGCTTTAATTGCGTGGGTCCACAAGCGAGGGACAGGGACCCCCAAACCACCCAAAAACTGAAGTCCGTGGAGATGCCATGGCGTGGCTCCCAAAGCCGAGCGGGTCCCGCTGGGGACTTGAGGGGGATCCCCGGGGCGGGCCCCGGTGCCAGCAGCCCCGTTACCACGAGCAGGGGGACCGCTCGCTCAGCCCCCCGCGCTGAGGCGGCGGCGGAGGGCGGGAAAGCCCTGAGGTGAAGCCGGGAGAGCGGGGGGCGGCGGCGGCGGCGGGAGCCGGGCGGGGAGCCGAGCGCACCTCTCTGCCCGCGGGCACGGCCCCGTGTGCCGCGGGCTCTGCGCGGATGCCGCCGCGTTGCTAAGCGACATCGCCGGGCGGAGATGCTCCAGCGCGCACGGCCCCGGCTGCCGCGGGGTACCCGAGCTGCTCCCGCGCGTTTCTGCCCCCCAAAAAAATATTTATTTTCTGCTCGCCGGCAGCCGCGGGGNCCGAGCCCCCGACAACCGGCCGGGACTGGGCCGGGCCCGCGCGGGGAGCGGGAGCAGCCTCGTGTCAGGTTCCGCTGCTCGGGTTCCCCTGGACAGCCCTGGTGGGGAACAAGCCCACCAGGTGATCTTGAGGCGATTTAGGGCGGTGATTTTAAGCACGACATTAATTTATTGGGGTAAACGGCCCTGACAGAGGGGGGAAATGAGGCTGCAGCGGCGGCTCCGGGCTGGTACCGCAGCGCGCCCGCGCGGTGGCACCGCCGGCCCTTCCCCCGATGGCTCCTCTGGGAAGGGGGAGAATCGCCACGTTCGCTCCAAACCCTGTCTTAAACCGGCTGTTGCAATTAGACTCGATAGCGGGCAATGGTCCCTCAGGCGCTTGGCTACCGAAAAGGTGCTCTCGCTACACGCGCTCACTAAACGCGGTCAGTGTTTCTCAGCACTTTCGGATGCACAGTCAGGATTCTAAAAGTGATGGTTCCCACAGCAACTGTTGCTCATCCCTGGCGCACAGAGTGTGGTCCCAGGGATGTGAAATGCTGAGCTTTTTTTCCCTACATGTGAAGATGAGTCATGCGTCGAAATGGAGCTGTATTCGTATCACTGGAAGGAGCTTAAAGTTCACATGCTTTACAAGTTAAAAATACATTTGTCATTTTACGTAACATAATGGCATCTGGAGTTCTAGCAGTTAGGAAAATAATTAAAAGGGCTAATGAGCCCTTTCTCCAAGGAATAAAAAGTAGTTCAACCTAGCAGGATGCAGCTCTGCAGTACATCACCATGTGATGTGACGCTGCAGCTATTCTGCCTCAGGTTTCCCTTCCAGGCTTTCAGCAGTTCTGTTGCTGGAGGGCCTGGTCCCCTGATTCAGTTCACCTATTCTGGGCTAATCAAATCCCTGAGGAAAACAGCTATTTCCAATCTTTTCAGGTTTATCTGTCAGCCTGCTTAGTCTTTGCATCACCTCCCACAGCAGCAGTCTCAGAGAAATGTATATGTAACTGTGAGCTCCCAGGCTGCAAACCTTCAATAACATGGTTCTGCAGTCACCAGCTTGCTCTGGTTCTCCTTCCCATGGCATCTGCCTGTCTTTGCTTTTCTGCTTGTCCTGGATGGTAACTTCCTTCTCTTTGCAACAGGTAACTATTAGTCCTCTTCTCTGCACACAGTCACTGGGGGTCAGACCCTTCAAAAAACTTCTAAATCTCTCTGGTCTCTACTGCATTTTGTAATTTGAAAACCACGCTTGCTCACACCCATCTGTAGCTCCCATTCCTGGCCCCGCTTTGGATCTTTTCCATGTAACTCTCACCCAAAAGCCTATGGCTGCCCAAAGCAGGCAGGAGTTACACTGACTAGCACGTTGAAGCTGGTAGAAGGCGATTTATGGCTCTATTCTAGGAAATATTAAATGTTGCAAAAATTCGAAGCAGATGTCTACTTAAGGGGTTGCTATTTTTTATAGTGTGTCAGAAGTAAGGAATTTCATTAAGAAACTGTGACTCTTTCTAACTATTACAAGAATGAGTTTCTAAAAAAATAAGCTGTGCATGGAAAGCAAGAAGGAAAGATGAGGGAATGAGACAGGATGTGTGAAATTAGTTGGTTCTACATGTCTCAGTTATGAGCCATCTCCTGATGAGAAGCATTAAACTGGGAGGATACAAACCTCATTTTTCAAGTCAGAGGGGTATCTTACTGGATGAAAAGCTTGTTTGGGTTCACCACCTAATGTTGCCTTAGTGGATACTGGATATGCTATGTTAATGTCAATGGATATGCTCTTGGCAAAGTTCATAATTTTACCAGCAGCCAGTAATAAGTTTAAACAGGGCAAAACACCTTAAAAACCCGACGTGAATCATGGTTAATAAGGCCTTACATCAACCCTCTGCTAATTTCAACCACCACAGACTCCTAAAAAGCCTTTCTAACATCAGCCCAAGTATCAGACAGCCTCACTGCACACAAGGATGATTCCAAAATCAAAGGCAGCTCCTGAAGCCTTTCTTTGTGCTCGTGGCAGGTGGAGCTCCATCAGCATCCTCTGGAGATGCTGATGGAGAATACACTGACAGGCCCACTGCAGTTCCTTGAGCCAGGGGACATTTTTCATTCAAACAGATGGTTTTATTTATTTATTGATGTTTGCTTTTTGATGTAAAAACAACAACAACAACAACAAAACAACAAACAAAACCCAAACCCTAAAACAGTACTATTACAGGCTAAGAGCCCACTACAGCAAAAGTTCTTTCATCTTCACAAAAATCCCTAACACTGTAAATTAAACATAAATCCTGTTTTTACCAGAAGTCCCCAACAGCAACAACACAGAGCAACTTAAATTTCAAAGGAGAATTTGGTATAGCTCAGTTATGCCTGCTTTGTCCCAAAATAAAAAACAGCTTATAGGAGAAAACAACAAATATTAAGGTCCTGTTCTTTCAATAAGCTTTGGGGCAGCAGCCCCTTTCCTCTAACCAGTGTCCACCTCTAACCTGGTGAAGCTTTTAATTTTAGCCAGCACACAGTTTGGATACGTTTTCCCTAATTTTATCAGGTCTTGGATATCACGGATGCCGTGCTTTACAGACAGACAGCACCACTCTGTTTAAACAGAGAAGGTTAATTTTGACTATTCCACTGGGTATTTTCACTGCCTTTTTGCTGTGCTGTAGCAATTCAGTAACTGGGATCAAAGACATTTCAGACCTTCAAATGTCTCATTTCCTAATAAAAACGAAATGAAATAATTGAGTTTGCTGTCATCTGGAGAGCTAGGAAAGCTGATGTCATCAAATGTTCTCTGAGGGATGGCAGATCTTGAGGAGTGATACCTGAATGGTACAGAGATCTCAGCTTCCTTATATACAAAAGTGATTTGCTTGGGGGTCAGCCCTTTGATAGCGGTGTCTCATGGAAATCCCATCAGCTGTGATAAAGAAATTATCAGCTGAATACTAGTGATTTGTTTTCCTGAAACTTTGCTTTGTCTGAGTAACAGCTCTCTATTTTTTCCTGCTGTTATGAGAAATCCACGCTCACGGGAAGCATTATACAGATGTCACCAAAGAGAAAATCCTCTGTACTGTCAGGTTGAAGTGAGGACATGGCTTTGTCTGGTTGGGCGGTTGCAACAACCTTATTAAATCCCCCAGGAAGTTCTTCAGAAACTGCATCTGTGACATTAAAAGAAAGAAAGGGCAGCTCTACAGAGTAACATTTTGATATGAAGGAGAACAAAAGCAGCCTCTAGTAGGATCTTTAGTTTAGTCTGTCATGTACACAGTGGTCTGAAACACAAACTATAAGCATGTTCTTTTGCCTGTCTTTTGGCTCTGCTCCGGAGGTGTCTGTCTCAGACTTAATCAAAAAGGCATGAAAAAACCCCCTAAACTCAAAAAGCTCATCAGCAAACAGCCTCTTTTCTCTCCTGACTGACACAAAACCAGGTTTATAAAGCTCTTTCATAGGCAATGATCTTTACTGATGCTTTGTTGCTAGAACAACTTCTCTTTTATTCTCAACACCCTCTGCCCTTGTGTCCGTGGGATTATAGCCTGGTTTCCAGGAGGAATTAAAATTCTGGCCATGAAGCAGCTTCCAGTTAAGGAAAGGGAAATCTCCAGAACACCACTCTCACCATCTGGAGAGCCTATCCTAGTACCTAACTTCGTTCCTCAAGATGAATTTCTCCATGTTAGCACATAGCAGGTATTTTTCATAGAAATACAGACGAGGACAGAAAAGCTGCTTTTTATGCCTGGCTTCAGACACCCTATTACAGGTACCTTGTTCTGGTCATTGAGAAGGGTTTGGGAGGCTCCATCCATGTTCCTCCACAGCTTATTGATGGGGGAGTCAGAGAGATACCAGCTGGACATTTCCCTTTCGGCAGACAGGAAAAAAAAGACACCTTTTTTTTCCACAGAAGAATCATAAATCAAAAGCATAAAACCCCTTCTAATCTGTCTACAGGAGATGGTGCTTCATTTTATGCTGCAGTGGAGCAGAATAAATTAATCTCTTTCATTGAAACATCCTGCAACTAACGGGTATGACAGCATTACCTGGTAGTCCTGGGGTGGCCTTCCAGACCACTCAGGAATACAATTTTTACAGCATTTGAATCAAGCAGCAAAACTCCTAACAGATGCCACACTGCCATCACCTTCTAGGTCGCCATGTGCCACAAGCCTTGGGACAACAAATATGCTGAGTTCCTTATAGTAACCCAGGGTATTTTTTCACAGCTTGAAATGAAACCCATTCCTTTCTGCACATCCTACTTCTCATGGAGCCAGCTCAGATGTCCCTGTATCCATGGCAGAGCTCACCCACACCCTAGAGACTCCTCCATTGTTACTCACAAGGTTGGGAAATCAAAACCACGACATTAAACGCACCACCTGTTGTTGATTACAGGAACTGGTGTGTCCTACTCGAAAAACGAGCTGGCCCCTCTAAACAAGGAACAGCTGCTTGCTGTTGGTAACGCTGCGTTACCCGGAGCGGTTCCTTACGCTCAGCTCAGGGTAAGGGCCACGCAGCAACCAAAGGGGTGACTTACTTTCAGTCTTTCAAGCTACTGGTGAAGGTAAATCCAGTCCCCAGGCACACAGACCCCTCTCAAGAGTTAAGATTCTGGATGTCACTTTTCGTTTACACCAACTCTTCAAGATCACAGGAATGTCCAAATGCCCAGCAGAAGCCTGTAACACCCGCAGTGGGAAGGGACTCCGGTTTTCCCAAGCACACATTTAGCAGCAGATGGTGCTGTTGTGTCAGTGAACTTTCAGGAGGGACTAACTGCCTCACTATTTCTGGATTTTCTTCCCCGACTTTATTGAGGACTTTGAGCTTTCCTTCATACCTTTCATAACTAAAGCCTAGCACTCAATGATACCAGTCAACAATATTTCTTGCTACTGCCTCTGTAATGTCCTTATTATTGAAGACAGTACTCTGGAAAGCCGTTTATATGAATATAATCTGGGTTTAAACAACTAATTTGTGTGAATGGCAGCAATTTAAATTGACTGTGCAGGGCCTGGGACACCGGCACATCGGGCACACTGTGCTGTTCCCCTCTTGGGGCATTGCCTTGTGCCCGAGGAGTGCCAATGAGCACGACATTCATGTCGAGTGATGAAGCACTGCTGAGCGCCCCTGACTTCAAACCGATCACTGATTTTTTAGGTAAACAGCCCAGGCATTAGCCTGAATATTTTTTTGAGGTGGTCCCCTAAAGAAGTTTCCAATGCAAATGCAAGCTCCTTTCATTGATGCGCACACCCATCAGCTACTTCGAGCCAATGCTCGTGTCTCCGGGTCCTGCGGGGCCGTGAGCAGAGCGGCTCGGGTCCGGGACTGCGGCTGGAAAAGCATCTCGGGAGGGAGGGACGGGTGCTGGGAGCAGCCGCTGCCTGCACAGCGCAGAGCTGCCAGCGCAGGCCCCGCTCCTGCGGGGACGTTCCCTCTGCACGGTTCTGAGCGTGCCTTCCCTGCGCCGGAGATACAAATGGCTGCTCAGCCCCCAGCACGGAGCCTACATAAAAAGCCTCCTCGGGGCGAGGATCGCTAGATGGAGCCCAATTCTAAGTGAAAAAACGATGCAGACAGCTCCTCGCTGCCGGCGCCGGGCCGCAGCGCTCCTGCCGGCACACCGAGCTGGGATCTCAGCGTCCCCGCCGAGGCTGCCGACGAATTAAATACCTTCTGAATGTGCAGCTTCACTGTGGTTTGCCGCAGACAAGAGCTGCTCCCACCTCTGTAGTCTACATGTGTTCAAATCCATCGTGCTGCTGCACCATCGACAGAGCGTTTAAACAACCTCGGATTTTAGATGTGAAGGGGTACAGGCGCAGGTTGCAGGTGTCCTCTGCAACCGCGAGCCAGGGCTACAAAGGGGCCTCCGAAAGACCGCCTGAATGTTGTGCTTGCTCGGCACAAGAAAGGCGAGGATTGAAATTCTTCTGCCAGCCCCTGTGAATTTACACACATTCAGAGGAAGTGTGAGATGAAGTCTGTCAGGCTCAGAAGCGAACTGGTCACGGAGTGCCTGCAGGCTGGCTTACCCACACCCTTGAAATGGCCCTCAGAGTACTTCGATGGATGGATGGATACTTAGATGGCCCTTAGCACCTCTCTCTTCGCACAGCTGGGTATTATCAGCAGCACTCATTACTGCACTGCCCCGATTCAGGACAGATATCGGATGCAAGTGTGCAGGAGGCTGAGCAGCCGCCAAATGAAACTGCAGGGAGTGTAAGGCTGAGTCAGGAGCCGAACACGGCCTGCCTGCTCTCAGGCTCATGTCCGTGAGGTTAGATGGGAACACACCCATCTAACCTCACCCTTATCAGCATACTGCCTTCCCCTCTGCTCCCGGCCCCATCCACTTCTGAATGTTCTGAATGGCTCAAGCGACCCGGAAAGGCGCCGCCAGCTCGGAGAGGATGCCGAACCGCCGGGGAAGGGAGGCATAAAATTACACCGCAAAACTACAAATGCTTAAAAACAAATGGAAGGAAAACGACACACAACTGCGAGTAAATCAAAGGGAGTCGTGCACAAGCCCGGGCAGGAGGCGCCGGGCGCCGCCGCCCCGCCCCGGGCGG
>WAAG01042637.1:0-30545 GCA_013390105.1 Tichodroma muraria | reverse complement strand
TAAAAGGGACACACAAAAGATTACTAAGGAGGTTTGCTTTTTTTTTTTTTTTTTTTTCCTTCCACGGAGCTTCATTTCTCCGGAGCCAGCGCTGAGACAGGTCATTGCTCCGGCTCTTCCCGCAGCACTCGGGGAGATCTTATTTATTGGTACCTATTTATTATTATTTCAGAGTGCTCTGAAGGGAGATCAGTTCCTCTTTAAATATATGTAATTTCCTTTTTCTCTGGTTATTTTTTTAACCTTTTTTTGCTGCTGTTTTCTGAAAAGCAGAACAAGAATACATTATTTTTTCTAAAGCACTGAGAAGGCACGCATTCTCTTGGCCGAAGTTTCTGAAGTCTTTGTCGGACAGCTCGTCTTCTGCTTGGCTTTTCCTGTGTCTGAAACAACCTGCAGAAGGGGTTTGCCGGGACTCACCAGCCTTCTCTCACCGTGAACCCCAACTAGAGGCTCAACTCGCTGCTTCGGGGAAGCAAAGAAGGCAAGAAGAGGATTTTCCCACCTTCTTGAAGACTTAATGCTTTTCCCTTGGTCCGGGAGTGACATGATCCTCTGTGTTCAGGGGTAAGATACTTTTGCAGCCTTCTGTGAAAAGGTGTGCTTTGATAACTGTAATTAGGAAGGTTCTCTGGGACAGTTTTTCAGCTCGTGTGTGTTGCCATGTGTGACTGTAATGGAATGGAAATGACTTTGGCCGCCCGACTGCTGAGTTCTATGTGTCTGTCCTGTGTGGCTGTGTTTTAGATTCCGTCGCCAAAATCATGGAACCATAAAGTTCCATGCCTTCCGTGCTTTCTACTGCTAAAAAACTACACGGTATTCAAAGTCTTTGGGAGAGTAAGAATAATAACTTGGACTGTGTTGTTCAGAGTGGTGGGGGCAGCACCAGTGCGGCACCAACCGAACACCATAGGTGCTCTCTGAAGTCCTCTTGGAATCAAACTGCTTACAGGGAAAAACTTCCCTGGAGTTTAGGTGCTTTGGTTTATTTCTAAGGAGATATTTATGCCAAATTAATGTCAATTTCGTGTAGGTTTTAGTGTATGTACATACACACAGCTTTCTGTAGAGTGAGAGCCACAGGGGGCACACGGATAGTTCCACATCGGCCTTCAGGAGAACAGGTGACATCCAAGTGCCTTCTCTGGTATCAGTACTGATGTGTTGGCACTTCAGTGTCCCTGTGACCAGCTCACTTCATCAGCAGAGGAATACCTGGTGTGCAGGAATCACCTGATATTTTTACACATGCTGCGTGCTTGGAAATTGTGAGCATTTGTTTCAGTCCGAGCCGTCATGTCAGATTTTCCTATCACTCTGGTGTATGGTGGGTTTTCCTCAGAGGAAAATCTTCCTTGGCTGTTTGCAGTGACTGAAGCACGGGGATTTTTCTGCCATTTCCCCCCCCAAAATCTGTTCCACAGACAAGGAGAGCTCGTGCTTACCACTAGTTTCCTACTACGCGAGGGGGTTTGTTTTCACTCTTGTTTTCAGTCTACAGCCGGAGTTCCTATAGCCGTGGCAAAAGGAATTCAGTTTTCAGCTTGGCCTTTGGGAAACCCTTACCTGAAGCTTTTCTCAAGGGTCACCATACCAGAGCTACTGCTTCCCTTACCCACCAAGAACTTATTATGGAGCCAGATGTGTAGATGTTTTTCTTTTAATGTCTATTTTGAAGACCATTTATTGCTTCATTTTCATTATCCGCTAGGATTTCGTATATCCTGGATTCCATACTCTCCGTCCTATTCCGACCAAGCTCCCACTGGAGTTTCGGGATGTGACTGATGGAAGGGAGAGCAGCCTCCACACTTTTTCTTGTAGTGTTGATACTATGTTATGAAGTTTAGCTTATCAGCACAGCAACTACAAAGCCAACACTAAATGGTGTCGTACATATCTGATTCTCCTGAACCTTCTCGACGTTCCAAGGGCTTTCTGAAACACTAATTGCCAAAGCACAGGGAAGTTCATTTGCTGTTTTTCTGGAGAGTGCACCCAGACTCCCAGCTAGACATGCCAAATTTCATACGGTTGTTTGCTTCCTCCTCGCAGCTGTTGTACAAACGCTTTGCTCCATTCAGTCCTGATTCTTCACATCTTTCCTCTGCTTTCTCTCTTATAAGCACTACTTGCAAATCCTTTCTTTGCCCCACCAGTGGGCTGATTTTTTCATGTCAACAAACCTTTTTCAACCTGTCCTAATCCCAGCAAACTATTCTTAACCCTCTTGCAAATATTCTTGCATTAAAAGCTGTAGTCTGCCATTACTTGCTGATCCCTCTGCTCTCCCATTCCTGTGCTTGGAGCTGCTCTGTTTGCTCCCAGCAGCATCTCTTCTTTCTTCAACCTACGAACAAAGCTGTTTAGGACACCAGCACCTTTCAGTCTGTCAAAATTTCTAATCCTTCTCCTCTCTTCCACCATGCTCCTTTGAGCCTGCAGCTGCACTGGGAGGTCTTGTAGGGGCATAAGGCCTGTGTATAGAAGGAAAATAGGAAACGTGTGACCCCAGCCCTTCTCTGGCCGTGGTGGAAGGATCCCACAGTGCCTTCATGGGGTCTGGGCTCCTCCAGCCTCATGTGGCACAGAGTGTAAGGCAGCAGAGCACGAGTACAGTGGGAAAACTCATCTCAAGCACACGGGCTCTGTAAAAGAAACCTTACTGACAAATCCACACAGTTGAGGTGGCTGTTGGAGGACCGAACTGTGAACTGGTACAGCCCTTGAAAGTAGCAACTTTCCTCCCAATTCATGGCAGACATTTCCCTGTGTAGCTTTGCTATCTCTCCCTTCCTTCCCCGCCTCTCAGCCAATTCCTGATTTCCTCTCTGAAGCTGGTATATAGAAAGAAGAAAGTTCCACGCTATGAAAAATTTTCTTTATGTTCCAAAGCTTTCTGTAAGGGTAGGCCAGAAAAACTTCCCAGGAGAAAAGAAGTTCAGGGAGATTTGTCACTTGAACTGCTGTGTTCGAGTTCTGGGGAGTGAATGGTTCAGGACTGATTTTCCTTAGTATCAGTTACAGTCATTTTCAGCTCAGGGGACAGTTGGTATGAGAGACAGCTCTGCCAGCAGGCCCCGGACACCCTCTTTGTGCAGCACCAATTGGTAATTAGGTTCAGCACAGGCAAAGATCAGAATCACACAACATTCTGAGTTGAAAGGGACCCACAAGGATGATAGAGTCCAACTCTGAATGACCTGTATGGGGATCAAATCCATGACCTTGGTGTTATTCACACCATGCTTCAAGCAGCTGAGCTGGTTTATGGTCCTCCTTGTGCAAAAAGGGGGGTAATGGAGAATTGGCAATCTCCTTTCCCCAAGGAGACAGGTAGCTAGGCATTTTTGAAGACCATGACATTAAGAGGGAGACATCCAAATATATTGAAAAATGGAGCCCTCAACACCTATAAATGTATCTCCAGGAGGATTTAAAAGAACTCAGAGGTTTTCCAACAATGATCTCGAGGTATAAAAATATAACCAGATGTACAAAAGCCCCTGAAAATACGGGTCCTGCAGCCAAGGGTCCCTGGTGAGGACAAGGGCCAGCAATTACTTTTGTTCAGCCTGGGTTCCTACCCATTAATAGAAATTAAGAAACATAGATTAGATACCATGAAAGCCAAGCAGGTATCCTTCTTCTGAAATGTGATTTGACACATGGAAAAAGAATGTTCTTTCCTAAATACCAACAGAATAGCAGGGGGTTTTCTATGTATTGCAAGGGCAAGAACTATCTCTGTAGATTTAAATTTACCAGTGGTTTTACAAAACCTTACTCCAAACCTCCATGGTTTGTTTAGAAATGCAGAGATGTGGAACTGATCATGATTGTCTTCAGGTTCTCTCTAATCTAATTTCCCGCCACATCTCTTCTTCTTGTTCTGTCCCATACTTGAGTCTCAGCAGTTTGAGGTGGTGGGGTGCAGCTCTCAGGTGCAGATCAGTTTACAGCACATTTATTTATGTACCTGAAGTGCCCCTGTTCACATAGAGCACAAGGTAGGAGCAAGATCTGAAGGGAAGCACTTAGGACTTCAGAATCTCCTGCTTCTCTTCAGTGATGTGGGGAGGTGGCTGCACCCTGTGCCATCACCACCAGCTCCAGTGGTGCTGTGGCAGTGTCACACTGAGGACTGAGTGTATTTCTCTCAGCCATCTTTTCTTTAAAGTGTCTGAAAGAACATCTCAGGTGTGTTGGGGTTGTTGGGGGGATGTAACACAGGACATGCAGCAGGATGGGACACAGAGGCAAAGAGCTTACACACACTGGGACATAATTTTTGTTCAGGAGCTTGCCTGGGAATGAAGACTTTGCTGGCCTCTGACATCCATCCTCCCCCCAGAGTTCTCCTTTCCTTTCGGAATCTCCATGCTGCAGAGGAGGAGCAACCAGAGCCCTCATGGGAGCTCCAGGCTCTGTGAAAATGAATTTAGATGCTGAATAGCTACCCCACTTCAGGCCACAGAGGAATACATGTTCTAGCAGCCTGGCTATGGCAGAGCCTCCTCCTGCAGTCCCGCAAGGATTACAGCCACACTGACTCCTCCATCGAGCTGCTGAATGGTGGGGTGGGTGTAGTGCACAGGCTTGGCTAAAACAAGAATTCCCACTGTTCTCTTAAGGATCAGCTCACTCTTGAGTTCTGACAGATTCATTTTGGATCAGGTCATCCTTGAACAGAAGGTGGGTAGGACAAAACCCAAGCTATTCCCAGTTCTGCTTCTAATTATACTGCAGTAAATGACAGTCCCACTGGCAGAAACAGAAATGCTCCAATATTGTGATCATGTAAATGAAGCTGTAATGTTATAAACCTTACTGCTCCTGAAACTACGTACTAAAAGGCAACATCTAAAAATAGCAGGTTCAAATCATCCTAAATGGCAAGACTGACAACCTTTTATAAGGCCAAAGAGAACAACTCACTCTCCCTGTTTCTACGGAATCATCTTTAGCCGTATTCCTCCTCCCTTGCCTCTCAGAAACAATTGTGCTGAGGATCTGTTTGTAAAACCATAACACGTGTAGTACAATGTAGCCTGCACTGAACAGACGCTGCAACCGAGGCAAGGAGAAATAGCAGAGTGTGCCTTTCATTTCAGACCTCATCCTTTGCTGGCAGAGGAAAAGATCAGGAGACTGTCACTCAGGGGCATTGAGGAATTGTCAGAGCCCATCATGCAGCCTCTCCCAGTTACGGCCTTCCAGGAGGAGTCTGCTCCTGCCCTTGCAGCTCCAGTTCCAGACAGCAACCCACCTCACACACGGGACCCTGAAGAAGACCTTCTCTGCATTGCAAAAACCTTCTCCTACCTGCGAGAATCTGGTAAGACTCAATTGCAAAGTCACAGGGTCAGAAGGGTGCAGGGACCTAACTCCACTGCCTGAACCAGGAAGAATCTCCTGATCCCACTTCAGACAGGAACCTGGTTCTGTCACAGCCTTGGCTGACTCTTGTCCACATGCAAGTGTGTCTACAGTCTCTACAAACCTATATCATAAACTAATTTATTGCTTTTGTAACCGAATTGGGAGAAGGAACCGCAAAAAGCAGGCTGCTTTTTCTCTGTAAACTGCAGCTGCTGCAGCAGCTGCCAGCCTCATCCCAAGCCCCAGCACAGCAATGACAAGCATAGGCAGGAAACCCTTAGAACTTGGTCTTAATTTATGAAGGTCTTGCCAGCTCTGGCTCTGGTTGTTTCCCAGGCCCTGAATGCGGTTGTCTTCAAGGCTTCCCTAAATATACTGCCAGTCCTATAATATGTTCTTTCCCTAACAAGTTCTTTCTCGGATGTTTTCCCAGGTTGGTACTGGGGTTCCATCACCGCCAGTGAGGCCAAGCAGCATCTGCAAAAGATGCCCGAGGGCACCTTCCTGGTTCGGGACAGCACCCACCCCAGCTACCTGTTCACCCTGTCCGTCAAGACCAACCGAGGGCCCACCAACGTGCGCATCGAATACACCGACAGCAGGTTCCGCCTGGACTCCAACTACCTGTCCAAACCTCGCATCCTGGCCTTCCCCGACGTGGTCAGCCTTATCCAGCACTACGTCATGTCCTGCACGACGGAAAGCAAGACCGAGGCTCCTTACCCGCCTCCGTCTCCTCTACCTCCCCTGCAGAAAGAGATGGCAGCGGCCGCAGTACACTTGAAGCTCATCCGGCCGCTGGGCCGCAAGGACAGCATTCCCAGCCTGCAGCACCTGTGCCGGCTGCGCATCAACAAGTGCACGGCCGACGTGGAGCAGCTGCCCCTGCCCCGGCGCATGGGGGAATACCTGAAGCAATATCCTTTCCAGCTCTGAAGTGTGGCCGTTCTCTCTCAGGCACGAACGTCAGAGAGACAACCACGAGAACTTTGTGTCTCCGTCCTGCTAAAGGTGGGCACAGCGAAGACCTGATTATCAGCAGAGACTGCATCCATCTTTCCTCTCCCCTTCTCTTCACATCCATTCCAGCCCCAGGGAGGAGTGGGTTGTTTCAGTGAGCAACGGAGCACCAGCTGAGCTCTGACCCTCAGGCTGTGCCGGCAGTGGCTGTGAGAAGCTCTGTGGGCACGGCCACACTACTTGAATGTCAGAGTTGCTGTGACACCGGACGTGTTAACGTTGTTATTTTTGCTATTTATTTCCATGGCAGTTTCTCTCCTCATGGTATTTTTAAAGCACCTTTTACTTTATTGGGTTTTTTTTGTTTCTTTTGTGGAATTAGAGATAGCATAAAGGCTCCCAGCCAACTGGCAGCGGAAGCTCTGTGGGAATTTGGATTCACATCCAAACAGCTTCTGTTTGAGCCTGTCTCTGTGACAGGTTACAGGAGTCCATATCCAAGCTCTCCTAGGCTTCCGGGGAACGTGACAACCCCGTGACTTCCGGGTACATAAGGTATCACAACCTTAGAGCACAGTGGGAACTCGCAGAGATGCGTGCTGCATCACACATGGACAGGAGACTTCTTTGAGGAAGCTCTTCTTCATTGAGAGTTCTAAGTGGAGATCTGGATAGTGAGGTTGGGCCAGGGAGCACTCATCCCATTTTTCTCCATCTTCTCCATCTCCGAAGGAAGTTTGTGACAAAACATTCCAAAACAAGTAATTAGAAACCAAATTCTCTCATATGCAGGCAGAAGGATTTAATTTCAGAGCACCCTGTGTTTGGCTTGTGTTTTCAAAGTGCTGTTCCCTGCTCTTGCCCTTGCCTGAGACACAGGGCAAGACCAGGGTCTCCTTGAGCAGGGGCTCAGAGACAGCTCTGCTGGGCTGCACCAGTGACACGCACAGCTTCAGGATATTTATTTATTTATTTCTGGGGTAACACTTAGAGGCACCTCAGCCCACAGACTGTCCTTGCCCCCTGCTCCCACGATGCCAGACTGCCACATGCTCTGCTCCTGCCGGCATTAGTCACCGGCCACGCGGCTTCTGCCAGCTCCAGGCTGGAGCACACACTGGAAACCACAATCCGACGTTTCTGTTTGCCGAGGTCCAGACCTCTCCTCCCCCCTGCCCTGACTTGCATGTTTGTTATCCATAATTAGGCTTTTGGCTCTGGGTTTCCTTCTCTCACCCCATCCCTTTCACCCCCTGCAGATGAGGCACAATGGCTCTTCCCCTGCTCTTGTACACACAGGAGGACAGACAGCAGATGGGATCTGCCCCAAACCAGCACAGACAAGTTGCCGCTTCCTGTTCATTTGCTGAATCCCATCATCTTCCCAGCCTTGCCATCGAGTGAGGGTAGAGGAGGGAACAGACAGGTCTGCAGAAATTATCATGTGGCTTATCTTGCCCCTAAGACCCCCTGACTTGTTCTAGCATGAATGAACATGAAGGATTCCTTGTTCATCCCTCCCTGGGACTCTTTCTAAGGCTCTGTAAATCAGAATGGAAAAACCTCTCAGCTATAGCTGAGTATTGGAAGAGAAGATGGAAAAAGATGGGATGGTGACCCAGGAGACAAGCTCAAAAAAATGGGTGAGTTTCTTCCACCCTATCTTAAAGCTGCCAAAAGGGACAAGATGGCCTGATGTGCTTAGTCAGTGTCCTTTTATTTTTCTCTCCACATTTATAGAAGTTTGTGCTGTTGCAAGCTTTGTTTTTGATACTTTGATGATTGACAGTGTGCATGTGTGATGTCAGGTTTGCTTTTTGGTATATCCTTCCCCCTTCCCCTCTATGGCAGCAACCATGGGAAGGAACTGAATGAGAATGAAAATTTAGAAGGCAAAAAGGAAAACTTTTTTTAAAATAATATAAATGATAAACCACTGAAAAGGCTTCCTTTTATCCAAACACCTCTATCTGCCTGAGGACACTGGGAACAAGGAAACCATGGCTCTCCAAGGAGCAGCAGTGATCTCAGGAAGCCCACACAGCTCAGCCACAGGCCTGGTAACTACAGCTTGGGAAAAATCAGTTGGAGTGTACAGCAGGAAAGGGCAGGTGGTTCAGCTCTCTGAAACTTGCCTCCTACTTGATCTGTTCTCTGTCGGGGGTGGTGGGGAGGTCAAGCTGTGGGTTTGACTCACTGCCTCAAGAGAGCCCAGGAGCTCCTGGCTGACCCCAAACTGAAGGCTGTGAGCTCCCACGGGCAGGGACCAGCTCTGTTCTGTGTTTGTTCTGCATTTAGCACAGTAGGGATCTCTAGGTGCTACTGCAATACAACAAATAAACAATACAGTTACTCCAAAAAGTCAGTTTCTTCTATCTTGAGACAGTTTGTTAAAAATAATTTGACTCTGGATTTTAAATAAACATTTTAAATATACTTTAAAGCCATTCAATGTAAAAGTCTTTGGTAAAATCCAAATGGATTAATTCATTTTCTGTTTAGAGAAATCCTCCCCAAGAACACAGGGCAAACTCTTGACAAATTTTTTCAAACAAGACAAAAAGCCTTTTAACCAAAAAAGGCCCTTCAGATACTGAGCCAAATAACATACAGATAAACACCAAAATCCTCAGTGTGGGTCTGGTTCCTACTGCACACAGATGAGCAGTGGCAGATCCCAAGTCCCAAGTTAATAAGGATTGAAGGCACATTTTTTTAATGATGTGGAAGAACACAGGAATCACTCTTGTTGTGTTTCAATGTGCCACAGAAAACCAAAACAATGCAGGGAAAAGAAGACAGAACATAAATGGGCAGATGATGCTTTGGGTGGGAGATCCAGGGCAGATCCATTTTCCCCTTTTTTGGGCTGCAGTGTCCCTGTATCTGTGGTCTGGCCCTGCAGCCTTTCCTCTCACATCACCTGAGACACCAGACAGCAAGTGGGGAAACCACAGGGATGTGGATCTGCCCTATAATGTCAGAGGGAGACAGAGGACACCCCATCTGTCCAGCTTCTGAAACACAGGGAACACACTGAGGCAATGCCACTACTGGGAGGTGATTCCACTGTGGTCCTTCCATGCTCATCTTCCAGGAGAGATGCCCAAGAGATGTCCCCCCATCCTGCCCAAGGCAAGCATAATGTGCTCCCAACCACTGGAAAATGGAAAACACGCTCAGAGAAAAACCCAAAAATAAACAGAACTAACTCCTCTCCCATTCTTCTCCCTCTGTGAATCCACTCGCTTCAAAGTTCAAAATTCTGCTTTAAAGTATTCCTGAAGCACATGCTGTGCTTCCTATGCCAGCCACGGAGCTGGCATTCCCTAGCAAATATTGTTTCCACCATCTCATCAACGCGAGTCCATGGGTAGATTTCCACTGCACACCAAACCAGGAAATGTTGGCAATGCCATAATCTGTTCCAGATCAAGTTGTTAAACAAAAACAATCACATCCCTCTTGGTTTAATGGGAAATATGGAAAGAGAACTACACAGGGTAGAAGCAAAACACAAAGGAAGTGAAACATGAAAACAAAGGAAAAGCTGCATCCATCTTTAAAAAGAAACTGCAAACCCTGGAAAAACCTGGAAAGAAAAATGCAGCATTTCTGACACATTACTGAGTGATTTCTTAATTTCTTAGATGGGCTAAACTTTTCCTCTGAGTACACATAGGAAACCCTGCTGTTCCCTTTCCACAGGCTGAGGGTGGAGATGATTGGCACGAGCGAGGCCGGTCCAGAGCTGCAGTCACACACAGTTTTACTCATCAGCTGTTACCTTAACTCCCACTCCTGCACCTTCAGCACATTTCGTTAAAGAGAACAGGTTAATGTTCTGAAAACTTCTGTGCCAAACCTCAGTGCAGACTGAACTGATTTTTACAGTTAAGCTCCACGTCTCTGGAACCAGGAGCATTCCTGGCAATGCGTACTGGCCTTTATCAGCACTGAAGTACAGCTGCAACTCCTCTCCCAGTGACACCTGTATGGTTTGTTGAGCCAAAGCACAACAGTTTGGATTCTCTCTTGGTTTACAGTTTCTGTCTACAGATAGAAACATGGGTGTGGAGCCCTCACAGAGTCTGAAAAGCAGACTGATAGGATTGGGAATAGAAATCCCAGTCCATGAGTGAAACCACACTCCCATGGCTCACTGCCACAACAAAACTCCCCTGCAGTTTGTCAGGCACATATGGTATAATTTTCT
Organism: Tichodroma muraria; assembly: GCA_013390105.1. Classification (NCBI taxonomy): domain Eukaryota; kingdom Metazoa; phylum Chordata; class Aves; order Passeriformes; family Sittidae; genus Tichodroma; species Tichodroma muraria. Next base: position 19,984 of record WAAG01042637.1, on the reverse strand, counting down.
GTCTTAAATCATCAGCCTTCTGAAAAAGCAACACATGGAAGGGTAGAATAACCAGTTCACATGCACATATCCCTATCCTTTCTAACTTACTGAAATCTTAGTCCTTTCCCCACATCCTCTCAGGTGCCCAACAGCCCCCAGTCCAAGCCAGGGGAACCAGCATCAAATCAAGTGAATCAGCAGAGCATATTTACTTCTCTTGGGACAGACATGGTCAGGTTTTTCCAGTTACTGACCTATTACATGTCATTTCTAGTCCAAATTTCATTGTCAGTCTTACTTGCTATCTATGAAATTAAGGAAATTAAAACCAAGATTACCTGGATGCTGTTTGTGTGGCCGTTTTGCCAAACATGTTCTCATATTCAAGTCTGTCAGAAGCCGATAGCACAACCCTCTCCTATCTGTCCCTAATGGCTGCTGAGACCCTTGCAATCCTGATGGAATTACAGTATCCTCTTCCCCAGCCCAGAAATCATCAGCAATCCAAAGGTCTGGAGCGGAGGGTAAAGCAATATCCAGTGAAGATGAGCCGGAACAACTTTGGATGCCAAGTAACATCCTGCAGCTCCCTCAGTTCTGGGCAGCATTGTCACAACATTCACATCATGCTGTGATGTGAGTGACCCCCAGCCGTCGTTCACAGGGGAAGCGGGAGAAAAAACCCATCAGTCTGGGCAGCTCCTTACAAAAAAAAACCACAGTCAGAGATAAAAATAAGGTATTACTTAGAGATCTGCCCTGTCTTTGGACAGAAACGTTCATCCTGTGGCTGTTGACAGGAAGCTAGCTTTGAGTTTGGGAGAGGGAGTCCAAGGGAAGGCAGCGCCGCCAGCATTGCCCAACGCAGGGCAGCGAGGGGGCCCTGGCGCTGCTCCGAGCGTCGACAGCACGTTCAGCCTCAGACACGTCTGCTCCCTGCCCACACCCCGGCCTGCCTCCGCGGGTTCTTCGTAATGCCGGCTACCAAAGCCCAGGGAACAGGAACGCGTGGAGGCACGGCTTTATCTGGAGGCTAATGCTGCCTCGAATGAACCCCGCGCTGATCTCCCGCTGCCGCTTCCCGAGAAACGCAGGCGCGCCGTGGCTCCTGCCGCTCAGCGCGCACACAGGCGCGGTGTCACCACCTCTGCCGCGCAGCAGAAAACAGGCGCGGGGGAAAATGACGAAGTGGCCCTAGCGATAAAATTAGAGTCTTCCAGCGTTCAATTAGGTGGACTAAGAAGTCTACACAAACAACTTTAGCAAGAACTAGTAATTTTTTCTACTTGAAAAATAACTTATTGTTCAGAAGAAAAGGCTATTGGTAGGCAACATGTCGACCAGAGAGAAGAAAAGTAATTTTAAGGGCTTCGCTGTTAGCCTGGGCATTACATTTCAAAAGAAAACTATGGAAATTAAAATAAAATATGGACTTCACATCATAACAATCTTAACATAATAATTCAGAGTGTTTTTTTTGGATTTGGAAAGGGGAGGGAAAACAACAAAGTTTCAGAACTCCAGCTTATATTCAGTACAGATGAGACAACAAAAAAGGAAGTTTTACTGCAAACTGCTGTAAACTAAGCCCACTGCTGGCTTAGTCCTTCAATTCCCCTCTAACCAGTTGTGGCAGTGGTCACGGCTGGAGACAGGCTGTTGGCCCATCGATCCCCCCTGTTGCAAAATCTTCATTTCATTAATTTAAATATAGGAAAGAACAGACCCAGAGGAAGCAGCCTGACCCCGCAGAGGAAAGAGTTCAGTCAGAACTGTTCCAGCCTGACATACCAACCTAGATTTGCAGAGAAAGGTTTCCTTTCATGAACAAGAACTACTTTCCTCCTTTGGTTCCTCTTCCTCAGACCTCACCGGCAGGGTTTTCCCCTCAATGCCATTACTTCCTAAATGCAGTGTAAATGCACTTTGCAGCAGCTCAGATTTGAGTTGCAAAAACCGAATACAGTGTTAGTTTTCATCAAAATAGCTATTTTAAGAGAACACTTGATCTAGCCAGGAAAGGCATTTGTTTTAATGTCCCCCATGGTACTACAGTCACAATAAAAGCTTGACTAATACTGGTTACTGCAGCATTAGATTGCCCAAACAGATCGTCAGAGACTTGGTATTTCTCAAAACCCAGATATAAAAACACCAGATGGAAGGACAAAGGAAGAACTCGTCAATCAAAACTCAGTGGCAGAGCTCAGCCAGGACTGGAGTTCCTTGGACTCTGGCCTGGCCAGTAACTCCATCATGTGACTGCCTTGGTCTGGAAGATACGCTGCAACTTTTCCAACTGTGGCTCTTGGAGAAATGCTGCCCTTGCTGAAACTACCCTGCCATGGAAACCTGTAAAACACAACGGGCTACATCCAGATTCCTTTCCCAAGGAGTGGGAGGGAATTAATTTCCTTTATTAATTTCCTTCAGGGCTGAATTTGGTCCACTTCCTATTCCTAGTTTTGCAGACAAGAATTTTATCCCTGGTGAAATTCTGACATGAATTTGTCTTCAAGGGAAACTGAAACATTGAAGTGCTGCTGATTTAACACAAGAAAACCCTTCCCTCACACACTGTTGCTAGCATGCACAAACCCAGCACGGAGGTTTTTATTTTAAAAGCAGAAGGAAAGCCCATGGTGCAGTTTACAATTAAGTTCTGGCTTTCTTGAATTTACCTACAAGTACTCCAGTCAGAACATGTGCAATGTCACTTCGGGACGCAAACGTCAGCCCATGGAAAACTGAGCAGCCAAGCCTGAATCGATCTCAGCAAACTTGTTTCACCTTGGCTAGGACAGAGCTTTCTTGATGACAAATCCTAAAAACAACAGATCTGGGCTATATCTGAGACAAAGAAACAGCAAGACCCACCGCTCATCTCCTGGGATGCCCTTCCCTGCCAGCTGTCCCTCACTGCCTGTTCCTTGTGGGCTCACTCAGGGCAAAGGAGCAGAGATTTAATAGCTGATCATAGACTGCAGTCTTCAATGTCAGGGCTGTTTCCTCCCTGGAACAGCAACATGGTTTGAAATCTAGCTTAGAGAAGGCAGAGCTGTGTTTATACTTGTCAGAAGTTACCCAATTTGGCAAGGATTCTTCCCATCATGCAAGTGTCACCACAGCCATTGCCAAACACCGCAGAGGCAGAGTTCAAAACACTACCTCCAAGCCTGGAAACATGATGAAGAAATAAGTTGCCCAGTGCACAGGCTATACGTTTGCACTTGTCTGAAAGCACTCAGCACTAATAAAAGGTGTTGTTATAATTAAAACATAAATCTGAAATAGCCTAAAGCATGACCTAATATTGTTTATTATTTCCAGGGAACTTTTTGGAAAATCTAACTTTTTGAAAATACCTCACTCTCTTCCAAGCCCTTGGTTTTGGAATACTTCTTACATTCTTTCAAGATTCTTTGTAATTCACCTCTTTCAGTGCTGTTCCCTCCAGTCCTGTGCCATGGAAATCACCTTGGCTGAGAGACACTGGGCAGCATTTTGGGAAGAACAGGGACAAAACAACACTGCAAGGCTGGGGATGGATCAGCAGGAGCAAAACAACCCGGGCGTGGGCCGACATGGAGACTCTACATTACTCTTTTCTGTCCAAGAACACAGGAGATTGAAGGCTTCCCTGTGCATGCAGAACCTTTAGTTGCTGATGAAAGCCCCTGGAGCGGGGCGAGCGTGACCTGCCAGGGGGCTGACTCAGGACTATCCGCAAGCAGCCGCTCCAAGCCGGAGCGCGCAGATGTTGTAACGCCCTCCGTGCCCCGGGATACTGAAAACCAGCTGGGAGGAAGAGTTTGCCATGGAGCTTGCAGGAAAACACGTCGGTGCAGAAGGTGTGGATTGTGTTACGTGGGCAACAGCTGCACTCCCCACTCCCTGTGCAGAGCCCTCTGATGACACAAACCAGTCTGGTCTCCTGCTCCTATAGTCCCCACTACTCCTTCAGTCACCTCTCGTCATCCACAGCAGCTTCCATCTGACATGCTCATGCACCCCAGGCTGCACAACCTCCTGCTTGGCTCTGGGTTAAGGGAGGAATTTCCCTGTGCCTTGCCAACCCACGGCAGGTGGGGAGGAGGCCTGGCCCACACCAGCCCTGGTGCGTGGGCCCCTCCTGTTCAGAAGTGCCATGTGAAGAAGGCACCTGAAGGCAGTTTTTATCTCCCTTAGATTTCTCCTGCCTGGCTGGAGAGCACAGCCTGAAAGAGGAAACTTCACCACATAAGCCAGAACTTATTTTGTTTTCAGGCACGCAGCTGAAAACAAAATAACTTGTGCCAGTGTCAAGTGACAGTGTGGCACTGACTGGTGCACTAAGTGAAGATGTCACTTGCTGGCTTCTGTTTCCTAACATAGAAGTGCATTGGCATTAACAGAAAATATGCATTGTTCATCATGTTGGTATTACTGCTTATACAAACCATCATTCCAAAGGGATGGTTCAGCACAGCTACTAGAAGTGGAAAAACTCCACCCATCTTGGAAGAGAAGATTGGTGGGTTGAGAAAAGTCCACTCTATAACACAACCAGAAAACCCCATCACATATTATCAATTCAGACCTACTCAACTAATAAACAATAAAAATCATATATTACCCTGCTTATGCTTCTCTACCCAGTTTGCAGGAGGCAACAAGCAGGATTTTGCATGTTAATTTTGCAGTTTATTTTGTATTTGCCTTTTGGCCTATAATTACTACAATAATCACCTCCTTAGTCTCAGCTCTTCTTAGAGGAATTAGCTGATGGAAGAGCAACACTTCTGTCAAAGAATTTCTTAAACCAAGGACAATCTTTGTCCTGTGAGTCCAAAGAAACATTCTCTTCTTATGCTTGAGTTAAGTGAAATAGGAAACTGTCAAAGAAGCTGTTTTTTCTCTCCCCCCATTTCTCACCAGCAGCATTGCTCTTCAGCCTACTACTTAGGTGAGTTAAAAACCAAAAGGCTTACAGGAAACACTGTATATCCTACAGTGATCCCTATAACTAGCCTCATCAATTCTTACTGGAGCAGAAACAGAAAGCTCTCAAAATACCCAGTGTTATTGACAAAACAAACGACCTAACGCAAAGGGAACACGTTACAGGCACTGGTGGTTCCAGGTAGTCCTGGATCTCATGGAACAGCCCAACAAACACCGTGTGACGCAGCCAGCTGAGGTCACACTCCTCACGGGGTTTATCTTGGCCAGCTCCAGAGATATAAATATTCCCAGTGCTTGGCTCTTCCAAGGTGTTTGCTTTCCAAGACGGGCACTTCAAACGATGATGTCACGGAAACCAAAGGATAAAGGAATTATATTTTTACCCTTTCCCTCAAGCCTTCCTAAGGCTGATATGATCTGCAGCAGTGCTTGTTTGGAGGCAGCTGATAATTAAAGCCTACAAAAGGAAGCACTTCAAGTTCTGTCAGGGAACACAGATTTTTCATGTCTCTTTTGCCTTGTAGGGATTGTTTTTTGATGCAAAAGGAAATAAGTCAAATGAGATTTATATGTTATCCTGCCAACTAAAGGAAAAGGGGAAAACCCAGGCCCTTTAGCCTCTCTGCCATTAGGTATTCGTGCCAGCTGGAATCACTGCCAAAGAAAGAGCCCAGCTCATTACTGGGGAAGACACCCCCAAAACTCCACCTGTGTGAAGAATGCCAGTAAGCAATGATGGTTCCCACAAACTCTCATCAGCTTCTTCTCCAAGGCCCAGTTTTAAACCTTGGGACCAGTACTTATGCCAAAACAACTGCGTTAAAAATCAACATGAAATGTGTTCTGAAGTCTTTCCCCATGGACACAAACTCCTTAACTTGACCCTGAAAGAACCATGGCTGGGGTACCTTCCAACAGCAACGAGGAAAAGCAGGGTTGTACAAGGAGAGAAGAAAACCCGTAAATAGTTAAAGCAACGATTATCACTACAGCAAAATATCAGACACTGACAAACTGCAGTGAAAAGTCTCTGGATTTTAAAATTTTTTGAAATGAACCTCAGCAACACTTTTCTTCTTTTTCTCCTCCTTTCCCACTTAAACTATGCACATGTTCAAGGAACATAAGGAAAATTAGCAAATAGAGAAAGTTTCCTCTTTTGGTTCCTCTTTTTGTTCTGCAGAGATGTTGGGCCTTTGTGTGTCCTCCCCATGAACTCCAGTAGGTAGGCAGGAACAAAAAGGCTGAGGACACCAGGACTCAGTGTACATCTCCTGCAAGGTACTTGACAGAAGTGCCTGAATGGGTGGAGTTTTCATGTTATTCCTCATTACTGCTCCCTGTGCTGGTGATCTTCTGCCACATCATCAAAAAATACCTGAGCGATACAAAATTATTTGTGGTGACCAGCCTGACCTTGAGATGCACAAAGGCAACCACAGGGTTCAGCAGCTGCAGATAAACTGGGATGCTAAAGGCACTTCAAACCCTACACAGTTACCAAGTAACAATTTAACTTCTGTTTTCAAAGGCCAGCTGCTCCTGCTGAAAGTGGGTCATTTCTACATCAACGTTAAAGCAGCGCGACCAGAGCCGTGTTCACCCAAACCAGTTATTCTGCCTATACCAGGCAGCTCCTACTGCTATCTTACACTAAAAGCAATCCTGTGCACCTTGTCAAAAACCCTTTGAACCACCCAAGAACAGAGTTTGAATCATTCCTTTACCTTCGGGGCTACACGAATGCTTCACGTTGGGTCAGCGGATTTACAGACAGGGGTGTGGAGACAGGGGCTGCCCATGGGCAGCCTGGGGAGGACCCTGGGTGAGGAGCCAGGGGACCAAAATGTGCTCAAGTCCCCCGGGCTGCCTCCTCTGACCCAGAACCTCATTGGCGCCCGGCTGGCGCCGCTGCAGCGGGAGCGGCCTTTACGGACAGTGGGCAAAGCGCCCGGCGCCAGAACAGGCAGGGCTTGACCCAGGCCTGAAGAGTCTTACCCAGGGCAGCTTCCAAACAGCCCGACAGCAATCCCCGAGAAATGCTTATGGCAGCACGCAAAAGGGTTGGTTCTCCGCGCCGCCGCCTCTGCTGAGCTCAGCCCCACACCCGCAACCTCGACACAAAGCAAGTCAGGCCCAAAGTTACTCTGAGCAAAGGTGACTCCTTCCTGCCCTTGCAACGCTGCCTCAAATCGGAGCAAGAGCAATTTGTGAGTGACCCAAGCTCCCTTCTCCCCTGCGCTGCCAGAGGAGACAAGTGCATTGGAGGGGTAGGACCATAAAGGAAAGCACCAGTGGCTTCTCTTGTCCCCACAGCAATCAACGCCACATTTCTGATCCTGGCTTTATACGCCCAGGAGGCAAAGTTGTCCCTGGGTTCTCACCATATAAAGTCTTCCCTTGGTCCTTTCCCTCTCAAACTGCAAAGTCTGGCTTGACCTCTGATCCCAGAGCTCGCACCCTTGTGCCCTGCTGCTCTTGCACAAACCCCAGTGCTGTGCTCAGCGCTGCCCAGCCCTTCCTCCCCACGGTGGTGGAGGCAGCTGTGCTGACCAAGGAATCACTGCTGCTCCCTGGGAGCTCACCCCGGTGGAACAGAGGCAGTGCAGCACCGGAGTACCTGAACGGGTCTGACTCATCACTAATAAGCTTTTCATGGAAAGTTGGATTCTGATACTAATTACATCTAGCTACACCCTTCTCGTGACAAACACCTCTCCCACCCTGTGTTTACTTGACAGAAGAGAGTTAAGAGGATTTGCCTGGAAAGGAACCAACTACAAACCGGCATTTCCTCATGCTGTCTTCATACAATGTATCTGATTAGTTTCACTTCCCTGTGCTGTTAAATGTCAAGCCCTTTTGTTATGAGCTTTAGACTTATTTACCTATATATATATATATGAAAATACATACACACAGATATACACACAAATACTATCCTTAGTTTTTTGAGTCTCCAATGCTGACCAAAGGAGCTTGGAAAAAAAAATTTCTAATTGTACTCAACACCCCCCTTCCGTTTGGAAAAATACTTTTTGCCTTTTCTATATGGTGCACAAATACTTTGTAACATATGAAGAATTCCTCCCATATAGTGGAAAATGCGGTGCAGCTCCCAGCTAAATCACACAAGTGTGTGGGAAAGGGCACGTCACAACCACTCTGTGCAGCAGTGGCTGCAGACAGCCTAACAAAAGGCTTTGATGTGGGAATGGAGGAGCCAATGAGGGAAACTCAAGTTCCTGGGGCAGGAAACAAAAGCAGAGTCCTTTCTGATTTTCTCTAGCCAAGAAGCAGGGTTATATTTGCTGCTGGTTGAGCATGATCCATGGATCAAGTGTGACATCAACAGCAGTATCTCTTTCTTCTACTTAAACACTGAAGGGCCACCTGTGCAGGCAAGAAAACTTTAGATCTTAGTGCCAGTGGCAGCTGAAATCTGAGGTGAGGCTCACCCCCACTACAGGAGTGGGAATCAATCCCAAGTGGATAACTTCTCAGAGCAATAGTCTGTCCTGCTGCGAGCCCAGCAGACCCTGCAGGAGGGTGGCAAATCCCTGCACCTCAGAGCACCCCAGAACCCCCATGTTCTGGTCTCAGTTTCAGACACAAGGTAACTGAATCATTTCAGTGAGTTACATACATAAAGCCGACCTCTCGGAAGACGCCGAGTACCAGAGCACAAGCACTTCAAACCCAGGCACTGCCTCAGTTCCCCCTGACTTCCTGACAAAGACAAGCTCCTGAGCTCAGGGCAGCTGAAGCCGTTGGCTCCAGAGGTTTGCAGCCTTCAGGAATGCTCTCATGCAAAGCAGCATTTTCCTACATGGCAGGTTCAGTCTGACAGCACCAACGCAGCAGCACCTTCCTGTGCCTGCTCACACCTCAGGCTGCACCCACAGGACAATGCACCCAAAGCAAGCTGGGGTGGGAAGAAGCTTCCAGATCTTTCCACTGCTGTCTTATTTCCAGACTGTGGGACAGGCAGACTTTTCACTTAATGTGAGCTCCCTTAGGCCCCGGCCATAAGGACTTGAGGTGGTATTTTTCCCTCCTTTCCTGGTTACCCTTAAGCACAAGGCACCAGATATTTAGCCCAGATAAAAGGAGATACCAGTGATTCTGTAAATACCAAAACATCTGTGGGATGACTGATCCAAAAAGATCAGTCCAGGCCCTATCACCAGGCCAGCCCAGAAGTAAAAGCGAGGAAAAAGGCTAAATCACAGCTGTGAAATTTGCAATTCATGTTTGTTCCTTTAAAAGCAGAGAGGCAGGAACAGTGCAAGTAAAATAGTGAAAGGTGAAGGAAAACATCATACAAATGGGGATATGATGTAAAATTACAAATCTCTAGTGTAAGGAAGGAGTGGACAAATTTATCTACTGAGCCTTTGGGTTTCTGGAGATGAGCAGGATGCTGACAGCACCCACAGGGTGCCGGGGGGCACAGAACTACAAAAGGATGGCCCAATGTCTTTACTGCACAGGACCTGCATTAACACTCCACTGATGTGACTGAAGCTGTGTCCAACACTGTCACTCCCTCCCTTTCCCTGTCGGGCTGCAGAAAGCAAACTAAATGAGCTCTTAAAGCCATGCAGGCCTAGGCAGCCCTTCCCCCATCAGGTTTCTGTGGAAAGCCCATTGCTCCCTGGGGTCATTTCCACTGCGCTTCAGCTCTTCCAGGAACCGAGCCATGCTGACAGCAGCCCCTCCTCTGCCACACGCCCAATCAGCGCACTGAGGGAGGGATTTCTAAGGAAAATAATTGAACGGCTCTATCGCANTTAGTGAGAGCTGTGGGGCAAAAATCCACTCAGAATTCACCCTGTGACAGGAATTGCTGCTCACCGTGCAAACCCATCTCTGGTGACCACACAGCAAAGTGGGGGAAGTGAGGCCAAGGACACCGAGCACACGGCCTTTATTTGTGGAGCTCCAGTGGTGTGTGCTCTCCTGCTCTGGGCTGCTGGAGCACATGGCTCTGAGCTGTGGCACTGCAGCACCTCCTGCCAAACTGGGGGAGCGAATCATGCAAACACCCCCCCATTTGCACCCTGGCAGCTTTAGGGGCTCACTGTCTCCAGCTGTGGGGTCAGGAAGGGCTGTGCCAGCGGGGCATCGGCCCCCGCACTGCCCTTTACTGTTATCACAGATGCTTTGTACAGCCTTTGAGCTGCTTAAACATCTCCTTGGGACTGAGAAGCTTTGATAAAGACAACTGCTAATGCTTTATTCCAGGAAATCGTGCTGTTTCTAAATGTTTCACCTGCTTCTGCTCCCTTCAGCCTTCTCCCAGACAGTCTCGTGCAACAGGAGAATAAACTAGCAAACTAGAAGGCAAACAGAGGGAGAGATAATGCAGTCTCAGGAGGGAATTAATACATTGGCACTACATCATGTTGCAGCCATATGGTGCTGTGAATACCTTTGGAAGCTTCCTTTCCACTGCTGAGCAAGAAATCTGCACAGGCCTTCCCCAAACCCCACCCAGGGGCCAGTTCACAGGGAAAACCCTCCTCCAAGGACGGCACTAATTTCAGGTTGGACAGATGTCTCCCCTGGCTAATGAGTGTCATGCCTTCTGCACCTGCCTTAGGATGCCACAAAGAGACCAGGACAGTCTTTAAACATTACACTGTAACTATTCCCTCTTCTCTCCAGCTGCTCCACACTCCTTGCTGTGGAGCCCCAGCTGTCAGTGGCAGTTCCATAGAGCCCAGCAAGTGGGATTTTCCACTGCAACTCTTGCCATGACAAGGTGGCACAGAAACACCCCAGAGGAGGAAGGGCAAAAGCTGCCTTACTCTAGGAGCCAAAACAGCCCATGGCACAACCTAGTTAGCCCAAGGGCTGTGGGCAGCCAGTCCAATGTGCAGGGGACAGAGCCATGCTCAGTGTTCCAATCCCAGGCATTGCTTGTAACTCACAAGCAAGCTTGCTCAGGCAGGACCTACCTTTGCATTTAATATCTGAAAGAAAGGGGGTTCTTTTACAGGACAAAGGAAGTATTATAGCAATAAATTTGTGTGTTTAGGGAGGGGGAGGATCTGTTTGCTTTAGGACTCCAGTTTCCCATAGGAAAAGTAAGCTGAACATCTTCCTTATCCTTCAGATTAGGTAACAAATTCATGAAAAATTAACTCCTTGACAGCTCCTTTGAGGAATCATTGCACAGGTTGTTTGGAAGCGAGCAGCTGGAAAAGTTGTGGCTTGTTTCACCCTTTGCAGACGCACGTAACAAACAAGTTATGTGCAAACTTCAAAGCAAACCTTTGCTAGAAGGCAAGTCAATAGAAAATGCAACAATGCATGGATCAAAAATCCCTTAAGACTCCACAAACAAACAAGATAATTGCTCTACTTCTCCACTACTGATCTACAACAACAGCAAGAACTTTCTGTCATCAAACCATCCCTCTTTCTTGGCAGTCAGCAACAGCTGAAATGCAGGGTGTATCCACGTAAGCAGCAGCTGATAACTGAGAGAATAACGACATGGAGCACCTGCATCAGTTTCAGAAAGGGAAAAGGAGAGAAGAAAGAAAATATTATTTTTTTTTCTCATCTTCATACAGAATTTTCTGGTTTCTCCTCAGCTTCATCCTGTCCCTTTGCTGCAGCAAAGCAACAAGTCACAAAGCCAAGGAGTCCTGTGTATTTTAGACACATGCCTGCATCCAAAAGGAGAATATTTGGTGAACAAGGGAAAAATGTAAACATGAAAGAAAAGTTACTTCTGCTGTTTTAGCTACATTCAGGATCAGTGGAGATGCTCTGGGAATAACCCCCTTAGAGCAGAGCATCTACAAACAAAGCAAATATAATCGATCTCCCAGTTCCTCAAGGACTTTGCACAGAAAGGTAACAAAAAGGGAACTGAACCTGTATGAGGAAAAAGGAAGACTCCAGCTGAAGAGTCCAAAGGCAATCTTCTCTTCAACAGCTTTATTCACTAGCACCTGCATCAACTACACACCAGCAAAAACTTGGGGAGACCAGGAAGAAGCTGTGCCAAGGAATCGTCCTCTACCCAGCACTCACCGTTCCGGTATAAAAGCACAACAGGGACAGGGGCTGAGGGAGGGCGGACTGAAGGGGCTGAGTTCAGGATTTCAGGTGTGCCCAGGTGAGCAAGAAGCAAGAGAACCCCCTGCAGACCACGGGCAGGACAGATGCTCCAAGTGCAGCTGGCAGAGCTGCTCCTGCCTGTGGCACCTGGAGACCCCAAGAGCTGGTGAACACCCCACTGTGCCCTCCTTCCACATACCCCTGAGGGCATAGGGGTCTCTGCCCAGCCCCCTGCAGAGCACATGAAGTTCTTAGAGGGATATTAGCCTAGCAGAGCACTGCAACTCTTTTGTCATCTTTCTAGGAAAGAGCTAAGCCTTTTGATCTCCTACCAAAAACTGAAAAGCAAATTAAATGTTAATAAAACCTTAATAAAGAGCTACTCTTCTGCATTTTAATTGGTTGCTCATAGAAACCAAACACATGTGATAGACTAAGAAAATGAAAGGCAACAAGGAAGTTGCTATGGCTTTGATGGAACAGCTACTCCAGTATCATAATCCTGTGAATGCATTAAGTCTTTTACATGAAGAGCAAGAACAGCTGCCTCCCCCACAAACACGAGCATATGCTTCTTCCCAAATCCAGGGCATATGTGAGCTGAAAAGACTTTGTTGGCTCTCATTTTATGTAAGTTTCTCCACAGTGGAAAAATACAGAGGAAATAACAAAGAATGAAAGGAGGAGATACTCAAAAGCAGTATCAGAAAGTCTGATCAAACATTAGAAGCAGAATACCAATAAATAAATTGGGAGAAAGAGGTTTGGGGGCTGACTGGTACCTGAGTAAGACATTAAATGTGAAAGAAACAATCTGCACTGAAGTCTAGGGGAAAGCTGATGGCATTAAACAAACAGCTCCAGAGGACACCACACTGGCTGGAGCACACTGTGACAGAGCTGTGGTTGTCAGGCCAAGTCAAAAAAGAGCAGCACAATTCAGGGTCAGAGTTGGTACAAAGTTGGTACAGAGTTCACAGATCTTCAAAGAATAGGACTAGACCAGAAATAGTGTGCAAAATGGTAACATCCCAATGAAATTCACAGCACTGATGAAGTCAAGGCCTAGGGGACTCATGCGGTCTGGCCAGAAGGCCAGAAAATGTGAGTCCTTCCCTCCTGTCTTGGAGCAACTCGTGGTAGGTTAGGCCACCTCTCCAGGAGAGAGACCCCTCCACATGTGCCCTACCCAAAAACTGAGAAGATACTGTCTGCAGCATTGCTACAGTGACTGAGAAAAGTGCCTTGGAAGCCAATATCCAACTTACCAACTTCATCAATTCCCTGCTAATTTGAAATCAACACAAAGCAACTCAGTAACTGCATGCAAAAGATGTGCTTAAATCCAAGTGCTGTGAGAAATTCACTCCTCCCAGGCTGCCAGCAGCATGCGAAGTAATTTCAACTTCTAAGTGGGCAGTAAGAATAACATTAATTTGTCAGTGTCATGCTGAGTATTTTCCTTAGAAGCTCTGCAGGGCTTGGGAGAAAGGTTCCCATCATCTCCTGCTTTGGAAGAAGGGAACACAGCAGAGGCCTGAACTCAGGACAGGCCAAAGACTGATGAGTTGTGACACTGGGAAGCACAAAGTGTGGGACAGCAGCACCAGGCAGTGGTACTCAATCTGTCTTGCTTCACTTATTCAAGGTCATGTGGTTGTGGGAGGTTTCAGGGTCTCAAAATCTCTGTCTGAGCTCCTGGCACACTCTCAGACTCCTACCATGGAGATGGATGACTGATGGCAGGAAATTTTGACCTTTTAACTCCATATCCCTTTTCTAAATTCCTGTGGTCACTACTGCTGTCTCTTATGTAGCAAATTCCTTCTCTCGATCCCTCAAGAAGCCAAACAACATTCTGTAGTAAAGAGCTGAGTGGGGCATAAATCTCCAGCCCCTCCAGTCTCTGGTAATCTTCCCAGTCCCGTGGCCTGACTCCAAACTTTTGCCCCCGGCCACGGGGGAGCCTCAGGTCACTGGACGAGCTCTTTTGCCACGCTTGGAATGGCAGGGAGAATTCCCTGAAGCGCGCCGCAGGGCGCGGGCCCGCGGTTCCCGGAACCGGCGGCTGCTGACTCGGGCCGAGCCGTTCCCAGAACCGCTGGGGCTGCGCTGCCCCGGCACGGGGGCACGGCGGGGGAAGCCTGGCAGCAAAGAGGCCACACCGCACAGACCCTTCAGCTCTCCAGACATTCCCCTCTCCTCCTTCATGTCAGTCCCAGGAGGATTGTTCTGAGCTTCTTTCCTCAGTGCTGGCAGCGCGGATGAGCCCGGCTGCAGCCTGTCTGCACTGGCAGCAGCAGCTCCCACCTCTCCCCCAGCTCCCCTGCCTTCCCTGATCCTGCCATATCCCAGCTTTTCTTTCAGTAATTCCAGCCCCTGCAATTGAAAACGACTCTGCCAAAGGCAGCAGCCACGCCTGGGTATCACACTGAAAATCCTTTCTGGCGTCAGCACACATTATACCAGGAAACATCAGCGATAATAAATATCACCAAGATGGAAATCTGCCACACAGCAGTGAGCTCTGAACTAGGCTGAGCCTAACACAGGCAATCCAGGCTGGGCATGATCTCCAGTGCTGTTATGGCAGCTGTGCACAAGGAAGTAATTTCAACTTCTAAGTGGGCAGTAAGAATAACATTAATTTGTCAGTGTCATGCTGAGTATTTTCCTTAGAAGCTCTGCAGGGCTTGGGAGAAAGGTTCCCATCATCTCCTGCTTTGGAAGAAGGGAACACAGCAGAGGCCTGAACTCAGGACAGGCCAAAGACTGATGAGTTGTGACACTGGGGATCAGGGCAGTCCTGGGCCCTCATTTTATAGAGCACCTTTTCTACCTCAGGACTTTTCAGGAGCCACCTCGGCTCCTAACTCTGCTCCAATCAGCTGTGTGCGCAGCCAAGCACACACCTAGCTTTAAAATTTATTTCTAGATAAATAGATGAGCATAGCATGAGCACAGACCTAGCTGGGACCAAGTTCTTAGCTGCTCATGCAATTTCTCTGGTTCAAGAAAACTGTGACAAGCCGATGGAAAAGGAACCCGGCCACAAGTCTGGGTTCCCAACACAGAATTTAGCTGCAGACAGATTTAGGGTTTACAGAAGGAAGCTCCCTGAGCACCTGGCTGACAAGTAACAGCCAGAAAAACCCAGAACATGGTGGATGAAAATCAGGAGCTGAAGTAAATAAACTAAATGGATTTCCCTGCTGTTGACAGCACATCCTTCAATCATCTGCACTGCCATGAAAGGTGATGATATTGCTCCATTTACTGCGTTTTTCCTGGCCCGTCCCCAAGGCCACAATACCGTGTGTTTATTTCATTTTTCATAAGGTCAAAGAAGCATATTTGGGTAAAACAGAAAGTTTACTATGGATTTTCACCTTTGTGATCTTAAACCAAGAGTGGCAACTGCAATGAAAAATATTTACAGATGTCTACACATATTGGGGCGGGGCTTTTGGAAGAAA
The DNA here is from genome assembly GCA_013390105.1 of Tichodroma muraria. Taxonomy (NCBI): domain Eukaryota; kingdom Metazoa; phylum Chordata; class Aves; order Passeriformes; family Sittidae; genus Tichodroma; species Tichodroma muraria. The sequence continues at coordinate 4,505 of WAAG01042637.1, read as the reverse complement.
GAGGGCTTTCAATCCCACATCCTTCTCAACAGTTTCCTTAAATATTATTTATTACACACAAGAGGAAAAAGAAAAAAATGTCAAGATTTGGACTGTACAATGATCCCAGAACACACTACTGAACCTTTCACGAATCACAGATGAGTGAGGCACTCGTCTCATGGTCTGTGTGGAAGAACTCCAGCAACAAGCACTGCTGTTAGAGAGCAGGTACCTGGGGCCTCTGTGCTCACACCAGTTTAAATGGGTGGGGAGAAACTGCAATAAGCAAGCGATGTGCAATACTGCCTTTTCCATGGCATCCAAAGAAACACTGGCTTGGCTTCTCAGCTTACTTGCCTTGGAAACCTCAGCAGGCTGGAACCTTACATACTTGCACACCTCAAGATGTGGTTTGTAAAAGCATGCCATTGAGCATGCACAGAGCCCAAAAGACACTCTGGCCTGCTCTTCACAGCCCCATGGTCTATCGGGTGGACAGTCCTTTTCCTGTCTGTAGTGGCCAAGGAAACAGCCAGAAATCAAGAGGCCTGTGAGCCTGACACTGATCCACAACTTGGTCTCACTTTTCCAGAAGGAACATCTGCAAAGGAAACCATCCCTTGCTACACAAGTGGAGAACAAACAGCAAAAATTCACATTCCTTGACACCTTGAGAAAACAGAACATGTCTAACGGGGAAGGCCAGGAGCTCTGGCTGAAAACCCACGCACACTGACTCTGGACAAACCTGCACTGACTTTCACCCAGCAGCACAATGCCTACAGTGACCCCATGGGAATGCAGAGTCTGACTTCCCTCAGATCCAAGCCTCTTTCTGACACAGAAAGAAAAGAAGAAAAGACATTATAAAATACACATCAACATCACCAGAGGCACCATTAAGCTGTCTTAACCAGCAGCTTTTAAGCTGCAGCCCTTAGGACAGGGGCGTTTCCATGGACTGCTGCTGCCATCCACAAAAGATGACTAACTAGAGGATGCCTACTGTCAGGAGAACTTTCTGGGGGCAAGTCTTGAGTTACTCATGCTAAAAGTGTTGACAACCAGTCCCCCAGTGATGAGTGGCAAACAGTTTCCCTGAGTCTTTGAATGCCTTGGGTGGGAGCTGACAGGTGATGCTCCTCTTCCTCCACCCAACACTGAGTTATATTCACTCCTTCTTAATTTAGCTCCTCCTCTTCAATTCCAAGCAGCTTCTTCGAGTAGTCATCTCTAAAACTGAGACTAAAATACAGCAGGTCCAGGAATATGAAATAGGTTACAGATTCATCCCAGATATGTGGAAAGGTTAACCATGTTTGTAACCTCTCTGTACCAATACCATGTAAAGCAGAACCCTTTTCAAAAGGCAGCATCAGATGAGCTGGACAACAGCGTTAAGGAAAATTCTTTGGAACTGGGAGCTGGGCCACATCAGCTCTACTATGAGGATCCTAGAAAAAAACTATCCATTAGGTATTAATGTATGGTATATGTGGGATAAACATGTAATAGACCGTTACATAGAAAATGTCTTCAATCTAAATTACAGCTGCTGTAACTCAAACTGCTATTAAGTTACAGACAATACAGCAAATTCTCACTCATGCAGAGCACGTGAGGTGATTTTACTGATACGGGAGAAGAAGGATGCAGGAAGTACTCAAATAAAAATAAAACCACCATCCTTTTCTTTCTATTTACAAACCCAGCCATTATTTTTCCTTAGTCTTCAGTCCAATTCTGCTAGCCAACACAGTGCAATTTTGAATCCCAGAAAAACAATCCCTTATGCAATTCCACCCTTTAAGCAACGTAAAACTGCACAAATTGAGTACATAACCCTGCCTTTACATATTAACTTCTCAATACAGTGTGTACCATCATTGCTGCCAATTTGCACACACAATGTACTCAAGCCTGATAACTCGTCCTTAGTTTTCTCCACAACTTTGTGCTGCTTTGTCTTGCCTTTGACAGGACCTCAGAGCTTCTACCTTTTCTCAGAAAACAATTGAATCAGCTGAACAAGACATTCCCTCTTTACTTCTTCATTCTGGATGCATTCTTCCTGAAGCCATCAAGGCACAACTATAAATAATATTTACCCCTCAAGATGGTGATTAAAGTTGCTCATCACTGCTACAGCATCAGACACCTGCCTTGTACCCTAGGTCCCATGGGATGGGAGTATAAGGAAAGAAGCAGCTAGGAGAGAAGAGCTGTTCTCCACATCCCTTTTAGTCCTTTCGGGTTCTCAGAGTTTAAGCACGACACCAACTCTAAGTCTGTCCAAACAGCCATAGCCTATTTCTTAGAGAACTCCTTCCAGCACTCAGGTAACTGCTGAATTTTTCCTGCAAACCAATGGTATCCAGGCTTGCCTCACAGGACTCTAATTCTATACACATCCCCAGCAGGTCTTTCTGCCCAGATAGCCTAAAATGTAGAGTCATTCCCCACAGAACTGGTTTCCAAACAGCGTTTGGATTGCCAGGATTTGACTTTATTGATACTCAGAAATTCCCCACTTTTCATCCCCCAGCTACACCTACCACAGCTGGGCAGCCATGAGATCTATCACACCAGTTTATCACCCCTCTCCTGTGATGAACTGCAGTTCCCTGCTGGGGTTGCAAGACTTGGGCAAAACACCTTGAAAGCCTGATCCAAGCAAATTGCACCAATACTCAGTGATGACATTGTGCCAGTGCTAATTACCTCATTGCCAATCAGTTTATCAGGAGCACCCAGCCAGTGTGCTCATCTTTCCAGTCCTCTCCTGTGTCTCCAAGTGCTCCACCTTTCCTTCCTCCCCTGCTGAAACATCTGGGTGGCACCCAGAGAAACACCTTCTCACAGGGCAGTTTCTAGAGACAACAAGGGCTCTAAGGAACAGGCTGTAATAAAATGCAGTGGAAAACAGAATGAGAAACCATGGCCTAAGTGTTAAGATGCTTTAGGTCCAGACTGGAACATCTTCTCTGTTGCTCAACATAGAAATATGGAGCTAGTGCCTATATGGAAGGATAGCAGGCAGCTGGAACAGTGCAGCATGGGAGAGATGCATTCATTCTCCTCCCTTTCCTAGGAAGGCTGGGGAAATTAAATCAGATCCAAGAACTCTTTCTTCTCCATTAACACTCATCCATCACCACCTTTTTTGCAAGACAGGCCCTCCCAGCCTCCTTGCTGCGGTCAGTGCAGCCAGCAGCCAGGCTCTTCCAGGAAATCAGGGAAGAGCAGAATCCCTCGTCTGCCAACCCCCCAATCAGACAGTGGGGCAAGAGATTGCAAGGGGAAACACTGTTTTAAAAAGAAACTTTTTACTGTTTCTTGGGATTTGGCTTCTGAGTAGAATGACACACAAAGAAACTCTTACAACACACACAGTGAGGAATTCAGATTAGGGAAGTACACAGAGAAGCGGAGACAGCTCTGACCCACGCTTGAAAACTTGCAGATCCTCAACAGGCTTGTGCTAGGAGCTAGAAGGAAAAAACAACCTCTGTTAAATGTTCCTACTTGAGGAGCTGCTGAAAACTGGGTTTAAACTGTTAGGTTTTTTTTGACACAATCTCCATACCTGAATTTGAGGTGGGAGAAGCGAGTAAATGCTACCAACATAGCAAAACAAGTCAGATCTCACCAGGGACAATCTTGAGTAACTGATCCTGAATGGAAAAAACAAACTCATGTCTTCTAAAGGGGGGGACTTTAATTTTAAAAAACTCTCAAAACCAGACAGAGCTCTAAACTCTTGTGCCATTAATATCTTGTAGGCTTATTTTCAATACTTCTCATCCAAATTACATGCGTACATAAAAACAGGGGCAATGCATTTTTGTAAGCTTAAATCTTGGAAAGGTTAAACAAGAGCTGGTGAAAAAGTCTCTAACTCTACAGTCTGGGTAGCAGTACTGCCTCGTGCAGCAGAGGGAATGCTTATTTACAAGTTGCTCCCTTCAGCCAACCAAAAGAACAGGTGATCAGGGATTACAAGTCATAGGACTCTGGCAAACTTGATTAGATTTATTGAATTAGGCTTTCCAAAGCTGGTCATAAAATTCCCTTTCATCTCCCCCTCGATCATATGCAGCCAAATACAGCTACACCTGAGAGTGCCTTTGCCATCCTGTCCAGAGGCTGGGATTCAGCTCCTAAATTTTCAAAGGCAGTGCCCCCAAGGGTGCAGGGGGGAAACACACACTGACCTGAGCTGCAGGGAAAGATGAATAAAACAGAAAATAAGGAACGGTTTACTAGAAAGAAGATCGACTAAGATCGGCTCAATAGTTTGTACAGTCTGCCCAGGAAAGGCTGGCAACCTGAAACTGATGTAAAAATAGAGCCTTTTAAAAGACTTCCAGAACCAATCAAACCCCTGTAACAAATCCACTGAACTTCAGGTTGCCACCTCACTGTGTTGCAACATTTTGGAACTTCCCAGAACAAAGCTTCTGTCCCCAGGACAGAACCACTTGTGCAAAGCAGAAACACCCACTGCTGTCACACAGTGAATC
>WAAG01042629.1:198-10656 GCA_013390105.1 Tichodroma muraria | reverse complement strand
TTCATGGATGCACATAGCATATTCCACTCATTAATGGACAGAAAAGCTAGTCCAAGGAAAAAACGCAAGTGCACATAGTGTGGACATCAAGTCTTCAGTTTCATTGCTTTGCTGCCCAGATTTACTTTTATTATACTGTACTGCTTGCTAATGTAGCTGGTACCACAGTGCCCATCATAATTAAACTGAATTGAAAGAAGTTTTAATTAATAGTCTACATATATTTACAGATATATCAATGGTTTGTACCCCGACAACTGGTGTTTCTACTTTCCTGATTATTTGCATTAAATGTGACAGAGTAAATCACAATGAATAGTGCCAGGAGGTTACAGCCAATCATCAAAATGTATTCTGGCTGGTTTGGTTTTAATTTAACATGCTTTTATGCATTCATTGTTCTGACAATCCTATAATGAAACTCAAGAATAAGATAATTGGCAGCAATTTGCCAATACAATAATCTTTCTCAGCAGTAAGAATCTTGGCAGAATTTCTCTGACGCTGGCTTGCTGCAATGTCAGGTAAATTGTGTACTGTGACTGTGTGGAGCTCATGGCCATAATTCCCCTGTTGTACAAGTTCATAGCATCTACTTTAACACTGGAGTTCTGTTGCGACATTTCCACAATGATATTTCACAAAAATATGATCCTTTATGACAAATTACTCCCCATTTTCAAGAGCATCAGGGAAAAAAGGAATTAAAAGTTCTGAGTTTTTTGTATGAGAGGAAGGGGAAGAAATTGGGGAAGAGCACAGGGCATTGTTTCTACACAAACATCACCTACATGCATGTGAAATACCCCAATTTTTAATAGGCCTACTGATAAATAATGGTTGTCTTGCTGGTGGAGAAATGTAGTGAACATAGGGCTGCAAATTATGTACTGTCATTCTTACAGGTATTTTTAGAGTATTCAAAGTGCCATTTTAAAAATTTGGCATAAATGCCAGCAATAAGTTTGTTGGAGGTTTTTGAAGGGAGTATTCTTCAAATATAAAAACCAATAATACTCTTTATTTTGACACACTGAATGTTTGCTTTTTTTTTTTTTCCTCCCTATGCATAATATTGTGCAAACTAACCTAAAAATTAAGAGTACTACTGAACTCTTCATGAATTATCAATACCTAGAAACTAAAACCAAGGTCTTTTTGATAGAAATGTCTGAATAATCTAAATAAGTACTAAAGGGTTTAGTGTCTCAAGGATATTTAAATTCAGGTTTTATATTTTTACTTCCAGTTAGATATTTTTATTAGCATGTTATTTTTTAATTTATTGTTTGTGGAATAGGTAATTAAATTCTTGTACTTAACATAGTGACTTGTTATGTTTTCTCAAATCATCTTATCTAACATTTTACCCCAAATAAATATTTGATTTGGGTTTATAATGAACTGGCAGAAAAATCTGAAGTCTCCTGTTGCTCCCAAAGTCTTAAAAATAAGATTCAAAAAAGATTTGAAAAACCAGTGTATTTCTGGAACTTCATGTTCTTTGACAAATGTATAGGCTAAAAAATTCCTGTATGTGTCACTGTGTACTCAGAATATTTTTAACAAAGTTGTGTTTTCCTGTTTATAATTTTCAGAGGTACTTTATTGCTTACAGATACAAAAATGCAGTGCAGTGAGTATCTGTGGACTGTGAGGCTCTTGAAAAAGTAGGCAATTCACCTTGGGACAGACAGGTGAAAAAACTGTTCACAGGCAAAAAAAAAAAAAAATTGGAGAACACGTGGGAATCTACAATGCAAAGAAGGTGAAATACCTTTGTTTGTGGATACTTAAAGATATAAGTGACTTACAATGATGATAAAAACTTTTAATAAGGCAAAATAAAACCAAAATTATCTTTGGTTTTCCTCAGTCCAGTTTCAAGCAGAAATAGACAAAATGCAGGCAGGTAGGCATTGAGGCAGACTATGGTATGCTTCTCTCAAACTTCTAAAGCTTGTGACATGATCTCTTTAACACTTTACATCTATCATGTGTGCTTACACCTTGTGCAAAACTAAATGCTAACTGGAATAGATAAAATTACAGCAAGACAGAACAATAGTTTTATCCCAGTCTTGATACCTTCTTTAGTGAAGATAGCTGTACAGCAGACTAGGAAGGCTGGTTCATCTTAAAGTTCATTTAGTTTCACCCAAATTTGTCTGTTGGTCTTATAAAAGATACTACCTGTCCCTGATCCCTTGTCTTCTTTATGTGGTACAAGGTATTGAAGAATGAATCTCTCTAACTATATATCAGTGTTATAGAAAGGTTTTTTTCATGGAACACAAGTAAATTCTTTAATCAGAGGAGTTTCATCTGTCAGTCACATGCCACTGCATTTGATAACTGAATGTTGCACCTAATAAAGAATGAGAGCGTCTAAGAGCAGTGGCAAAGAAATACTGTTACACTGGCTCATGCTGTCAAATCAGCATTAAAATATAATGCTATCTATCAAAAACTTCCATCTTCAGGATTTTACGTAAATGTCTCTGTATGTTTAATAAGGAGATTAAAATAATGAAATATAGCTATGTCTCGTGAAGTTCAGCTCATCTGAATGACCAAATTTTCCTGGTTCTTTATCGTGTATGAAGAGAAATAGACCTTTTTTGAGTTGTCCAGACTATCCAATCTACTTTTTTCTTCCTTAGGATAAGATTAATCATACTTCATAAGATAGTTTTCATTCTAACAGACAGAAAACTGTTTAGATGTGTTCTTTATATAATCATTACTGAAAGCCAGTTAAAATAATTGCTAAAATAATTGCTGTCTTTTTTTTTCCTTTTTTCCTTTTTTTTTTTCTTTTTTTTCCCCATAGAAAGGAATTGCAGGAATGTGCAAATATTCATGTGGAAACAATCTTTTAGCAAGGGAATAATGACAAATCTCTATAATCCTTTTGTACTGTGTGTGATTACAGATAACTCCATCTGACATAAAGACTACAGCTCTGCTAGTAAACTAAGCATTGTAAGGGCATGAGTATGGGGAAGTGATTCCTTAGACTGACAAAATGTTAGAGTAAATGCTAACATGTAAATGCCTCTGTCTTCCTGCCTTCTGACTAGGACTCTCCCAAACAATCTCAGGCATAATATAGTAGACAGCTGAATTCCCAGGAAAGGACTTATAAACAGCCATGCTCTTTTAAAGGGTAACTGAATTTAAGAGTGTGTGACTGTGGTCAGACTATTCCTATTGTTCCTGAGGCCTGATATTTCTGTAGATATTAGCACAGAGGGAGATGCAGTATCTATGTGATAGAACAGCATTCAGTTCTGGCCTACTATATGAAGAAAGCATGGGCTCAGTTAAAAATAAAGGTAGAAAATAAATGTCTGCAGGAGTTTTTTGAGCTGACTGATCTGAATTGAACACTTGTCGATATAAGGGGTAGATTGGTTTCCAGAAATTTATTTTTTCTACTGACAACTGAAGTGGCCTAGAGTTGTTCAAACTTAACCTTCTAATTTTCAGGATCCTGAGTTATAACAGGTAAATCCCAACCTTTGTGCCCAATTAATGAACAAAAAAGGCAAAAGTATTTTGTGATTTCAGTGGTGTCAGTTGATGGATATCTTTAGCATCTTGACAGGAAGAAAAGCTGCATAGACTCATTGCAGTTTGTTCAGCTTGTTGATCTCACTGCCAGGAGAAAGGCGACAAGAAAAATGTGATACCTACCCTAGCTTGTGTATTTGTAAAATAATTAAAGGTTGTCTGTAGATATTTTATTTACTACTTAGTGAATCACAGAATCATAGAATGGTTTGGGTTTAAAGGGCCCTAAAAATCATCTAGTTTCAACCCTCCTTCCATGGTGTGAGAGCCTGGAACGACTGCTGGCTTTAAATATGTAGGGGTGTGGGTGGGTATGGGTGTGTGGATGTGTGTGGCAAGGGGCAGCTCGGGTCTTGCTCTGGTGAGGTGATAAACTGCCCCTTACACCCCAGCCTTCCCCCAGCCCATATCCCAGCCCTGCAGTGGCTGCCAATCCCTGGCACACTGGAGGCAATGCTCCACACCTGCCTCTGGAGCCCCTAACCCAGCTCCTGTGTGTACAAATGACTGCAAGCCCCACCTGCGGAAGGGTCCAGGAAAAGCCAAAGGGTACTTAAAGCAAGACACAAGGCAAGCACATTTGACCCTGCCTCCTCTTGGAACTTCTATCAACCGAACACCACTTGAACTAGGAATGATGGCTGTGTTTGTTCTTTTCTATGCCTTTTCTGTCTTTCTTTCTCTCCTAATTGCCTCATCTCAGGATTTTGAGTAATGTTTTGAGAAACTTAAAATTGATCAGGCTTGGAGTTTGCTAAGTTGAATGTGCCAAGTTGATGCTTTGAGAAGTGTTTGTTTCACATTGATTGAATGCTGCTTGAAACATTTTGCTAAAGTTCTCTGATTTTTTTGAAGGTGCCAGTAAAATTTTTTTTGTTATTTTGACCTCTTGGGTATCTTGTTAGTATTTCTCCCACGCATGTAACTCAGAGTACATGAACTTTGTAAGCCTTTTTAAAAGTCTCATAGATCAAATTTCTTGGGGCCTTACATATGGGCAAGGACACCTTCTCCTAGAACAGGTTGTTCAAAGCCACATCCAGCATGGCCTTGAACACTTTCAGGAAGGGGGTACCCACAGCTTCCCTGAGCAGCCCCACGTAGAGAATGCACTGAAAACAAAAAACTGAAGACCAACAGCCTGATTCAGAACCACTTAAATAAGCTGTTCAGTAAAATGGGGATAGCAAAATGGAAAATATTTATAGAGTCAAAATTACTTATTTGATTTGGGGACATGGCAGTAATAAAGAAGAATCCACAATGAAGAATTTGGAATTAAGAAAGATAAATTTGGAGCTATACTTTATATTATTCCAAGAACAGGAACTGAAGGCAGAAGAAGATATATAGAATGCATCTTTACATTTTAGCAATGCTGTATGAAGACAATGAAGAGAGTAATGCGTAAAATGTGGAATGAGTTGTAGGTGCTCAGAGCAGATCTGCTCGTTCCATGGTTTACAGAGGGAGGTATTTATTCCTTTCAGCAGAGATGAAACTGAAGCCATTCTATCTTGAGACTAGGATGGATGAAGTAGCCTTTGCACATGCTTTCTGAGTTACCACTGTGGTCTCTTGACATAATTACGGAGATTAGTTGAGGAGGTGAAGCTGCTACTTCGTGCCAAAACCAGGATCAATATTTCCTTCCCACTGAATAAAAAATGAAATATAGAAGTGGTATAAATTAATTAATTTATCACCAATCTATTTTAGAATAATATAAATAAGATGCTTTTTTCAATAAACATGTTATAATCAAATATCAAGTTAATAATTAGTTCTTAGTCTTTTAGTTTACTCAAATTATATACCATTTATCTTTGGTCACTTTGAATACATCTAATGTCATTGAATCATGAGAATATAATTTGTATCAGAATTGGATTCATTGCCATTATATTTATATCTCTATGTCTTTTTCTTCTTTCCCCATTACTGTTTGCAGGTTTTGACCTAGTAAAGTGTGAAGATCCTGGCATACCAAATTATGGCTACAAGATACGAGATGAAGGGCATTTTATAGACACTGTCATTTTATACAGCTGTAATCCTGGCTATACAATGCATGGTAGCAGTATTATGACCTGCTTAAGTGGAGATCGAAGAGTTTGGGACAAACCTTTGCCTACTTGCATAGGTAATACGGATTGTGACAGTGTTCTGGTACGATTGGTCTGGTGTTTCAAGAAAAAAATCCAAATATTCTGTCTTTCTATACTTCATGAGATGATAATGATGCAAACATATTTTAAATTTCAAGTAAAGATTGAACGTGGACATGGAAGTATAACTTCTCTGAAATAGGTGGCTTGCTATTAATGGTTATAAAACTACTGGAAAACACTTTTTTTCTATAGAGCAGCTTTTGATGGAAGACTACTGCTTCGGTTCTGATGAAGCCCTGGGTCACTGAGTCTGATATACTGTCACAGGCAGTGGCATTGTCTAAACATTTCATAAACTAAGAAAGCCCCATCATAAAGCAAATAAAGTTGTAGGCTTTTTTTCCCATCTATTTTCATCAGATTGTCTTAGTTTGGAAGACAGGTATCTGCCAGGGGAAGCAGGAGCCCCTCTGGGAATGGAGAATGCAAAACCTCCCCGCTCCGAATTGTTACAATCCCGGAATTGAAGGACTCTCAGGCAAAGATGTAAGGGGATAGGAATAACAGTTCTTTACTACTGCATATAACAAGATAAACAAAATAACAATAACTATGNGAGCGAAGGAACGGCGGGCACGGGCACCGCGGCAGCGCGGCTCCAGCAGGGCAGGGAGAGAGCAGGATCCGAATTCCCGGGCACACACGAACGGACGGTGCTGGGTCACTCTGAGCTGGGCTCCAGTGGTGCCGGTGAAATCTCCCCGCAGTGAAAGAAACCAACAGCCTCGCTATTCCCTCCAAGAGAGCAGCTCTCCCAGGGAGAAGTGAAGTCCTGGGATGCCACCCACTCCTGATTTTGGCGACTTCCTTTGTCTTTCCTGAGTACCATTAAGTACCCAGTAATTAGTTCCCTAGCAATGTATGGGAGAAAATTCTGTAAGAGATAAACCCAACCCCCAACAAGATATTATTTCAGCATCTATGTGTCCAATATGAGTCCTTGTTGCTGTGCTAAGATACCCCATCTGTCAAAGCCTTGAGGTAGAACTTTTCTGGAAATACCACGTCTTCAAGTGCCTAAAACTTTGTTTCATTATAACCAATGTGAAATGTTATGTAGAGAATTACTAGCCAACATGCAGAAAAACTGAACACCAGTATAGCTGTTATCCATTGTACCTTTACTGGGCAGTTTGCATCTGGTTTTGCTTTCCAGTCCAGCAATTGCCAGTGGCTTCCTGGCTTCATTTTTCACATGATGCCCCCATGAGTCTTTCCTTCTGTGTGTCTTCTGATACTTAGTTTTCGCCTCTGCTGCCTGCTGCTGGCAGGTCACCAACTACTTTCAGCACTCACCTCACCTACAGGATCTTTGCTTGTTGCCCTTCTTCCATTTGGGGGGCTACATTCTCCATTCCAGAACCTGCTTCCTGCTGAACACTTTCATAAACCTGCAGTCTAGAAAAGAGCAAGCTCCCTTCCTTTCAAATATTCAGCTTAAGCTGAAGGTAAGTGCCAGAAAATCATCAGTGAGCAGCGCTTCTGCTGCCTTAGTAGAGGTTATTTTCCCCACTAGATTCTACAATTTTATTTGTAAGTTTTCTTCTATATATATGAGAGGTCCAAACCACTGTCCAGTTTTGATTAAAGTTTTTTCCAGGCTCTTTATGCATTCAAGTCTTCATGCTCTTCAGTTTAATTGGTTAGATTCCTTTTCCTCTGTTTGCCCTTTTGTAGAGAAGACCCATAATTAGTCCTACCTTTGCCTATTTTCCCCATGTAATTTAAATGAAGTCAGTTCTCTAAGGTCATTTTCTGCAATATTTTTTTTGTGCCTCTGTTCATTACCAAGACTTAGAATCAGTTCTAAAATACTTTTTGTTTTCAAGTCTATTAGGTGAATAAATCCATCCATCTACTATTTCCTTTTCTTTGTATGATTTGTCTTCTAATCTATATGTCAGATGTTAAAATCTCAAATATATAACAATTAAAATAGTAGTAATCAAAAAAAAAAAAATCCTGTATATTCCAATCTTACCTGGAGGAAGCTAGGGAATCCAGGATGAAGCAAATCTAAACAAAATTGCCATCTTTGCTCCAGTAGAACATCTTTCATGACCCTTCTTCAAAGTACATTTGACCAATATGAATGTTTTTACACACTGACTTTTAGATTATTACTATATTCCTACCATGTAATGCTCCGTCTAGTCACATATTTCCACCTGTATTTCCAGTTTTCTTCATACCAATATGCTTTTAAGATTCTATATTTCACTCAAGATTCCCACTCATTTTTCTTCTTTTTTTTGGTCTTTGATTTTGTACCTTGGATTACTAGATTTGGCTTCTGTATTTTATTTCCAATCTTTTAAAATAAATTGTACCAGTGTTTCTTGAGAATCTTAGAAATTATGTCCATCAATCAACAGAATAATCAGTTTTCTTTTGGTATCCTGAGAGAGATTTTGATCTTATTTTCTGTATGTTCAACCAAAAGGTATCTTTCTATGTGCTTTATCTCTCTACATATATTTTTAAATACTGTCCTTATTCCTCTCCTTAAAATAAAATTTTGGGATTTCATCAGTTCTGTATAAACTACTTCTCATTTCTAGTTTGCATCTCTTCTGGACCATTAATTAGTTCCCCAAGAAATCACATGTTCCCTGTTCTCTATTAAAATCTTCTAAAAGTGTTTCCTTCTAAACAGTCTTTTACAGTCTGTTATCTTCCTTAAATTATGGGGTTTTTTTACTGTTCTGTGCACAGGAAAGTTTACCAGTAAGATCCCTGAAAATGCAATTATATATCTGGAGATTATTTCAGTCTTTCTTCCCTCCCCCTTTAGACTTATAAAATCTATTCTTCCATCAATTTTATGTTTGTTATCACAGTTTTATCTTTTTCTACTCTGATTTGAATGACTTATTTTTCTTCCTTTTTCTGAAGCTGTCATGAAGTTCCTAACATCCTTTTTTTTCTTAGAAACATTTTCTTAAAATCTTTGTTTGTGGAGATGTTTTATTTTTGCTCATAGAATAGATCAGCATTTGATATTCATGGTTTGCTTCAGTGACATTTGTCTTCACTCAATTCACTATTATTTCAGTATCACAAAATATTCAAGCCTATACATAGACATATTCCACACATTCTACGTTTACTAATTTTTAGTGATAAACTGTTATACTGGTCTTAGCATTCATTTTCATTTTTTCTATGTATTCTTTTCCTAAATGAGTCTTCTCAGAATTTTAAATCAAGTATGTCAGTTAGTTTAAATTTTGGGTTCACTGAGTTAAATTTAGTTCTTTGGGAAATACAGTACTGTATCAGTAATTTCTTATATGTAGTTATCTACCACAGCGATTATTACAATCCAGACTTTCTTGTATAATGGAAATTAATTGAAATCCTAGAAGAAGGTTACTTTTGAAGGAACTTTGTACTAAGGTTGCTTCCTGCTGTGGTTCTGTATATAGAATGTAGTGTTTTGAGTGATCAAACCAGCATGAAAATAAGTAAATCAGTCACATTATTTCCTCTATGGTAATTTTCCCTCATGGTTATAATTTGGTTGTGAGCAGTGACTTGGTGGCTTGTATAAATATTAATATTTGTTAGGAGTATTGCTGATAGATTATTTGGTCCAACTGCCATGTTTTTTTCCATCATCTCTGTCTTACTGTGCTTGCTGTACAGCTGTGCTTGAATAAATCCCCGTGGTAGATTTTTTTTTTTAACAACACTACTTGTAAGGCAACACTATAAATGTGGTAGAAATTCAAGTACATGACTTAACTGAAGAATCACTGATCCTTTTTAGTTTAGTGGCACATGACTGTTACACAGTTCTCTTTAATCAGGGTGTGTCTTTACACTGGCCACACAACAGCTGATGCTCTAAACAAACAACATAAGAATCATTTGATTGTGGATGCTTAATATTGCTATTGTTCTCTCCACAAAAATAGCAATGATAGTAAAAATGTTTTAAACCAGATGCCACATACTATTAAATTGTAGCTTTCAGATTTATTCTCTTGCTTTGTAAGGATATGGCATTTAAATTTTTAAATACCAAAAGAAATTTCTAGGCAATAACTACTGCTTTTTAGTGTAATTAAACCTGAAGTTATATAGAAGTAATTTGAAAACATTACACTAAAATAATTTTGACATTACAGCAAAGCAGAAAGCTATTTTAATTATAAAATTCAATGCTGCAAAGTCTGAATTCAAATATTCATTGTTAGAAAAGCTGAGCATGTTAAATAGGAAATTTCTGAAACTTTTTGCTGTCTTGCTAATGCTAAAATTGTGCTTTTGTAGTCTCAGTACATATTGAACCAGTCTGGTCTGTTAAGTAACATAATCACAGAAGTGTGGTTTATTTCTTTATAACAAGGTAGGAATGAGATCACTGTGTTCATTTTTAACTTACGTACATGTCCTGGTTTGTATGTATGTGTACTGCTTCAGAGGTATTAGGTCATTCTGTTAACTTTTTAGAAAACACATAGATGTGGAATGGATGGAAAATGGAAGTGTCAATTACTATGGTCTCATTAGAAATTTAATCCTTATTTTGCAGCTGAATGTGGTGGTCAAATTCATGCTGCTACATCAGGACGCATTTTGTCCCCTGGCTACCCAGCACCATATGACAACAATCTTCATTGCACCTGGATTATTGAAGCAGATCCAGGAAAGACAATAAGGTACATGCTTGATTTCAATATTTATGCTTGACTTCAATATTTTA
>WAAG01042628.1:423-13741 GCA_013390105.1 Tichodroma muraria | reverse complement strand
CATGTTACATAAATATCTTTTGATACTGCTTAGGACTCCTTGAAGAGAACTTATCTCTCTGCTTTATTGCTTTATCTTATTCCACTGCTGCTCCTTATTTTCTGCAGCTGTATCAGTGATTAAAGTAAACTTGAATTACTTGCTTTCTCTCTAGTAACTGTTAACTTACTTTATTTTTCCAGTTATTCAGTGCTTTATAAACTGCATCTGCTTTTGCTATAAGGCAAAATTTGTAACTGTGTACAACTAAGAAGAATGTGCTTGGCTTTTTTCTAAGCTTCTAATATTGACTCTGGTTTGGATGCTTATAAAGCAAAGGCCACACCTAGGTGTTCTTTCAACTTCTTCCAATCTTAGGTGCACAGTAGCTATTGCCAAGCAGTCCAGTTAGTGGTTGATGCTTTTTCAGTATTCTGCACATTCTTGGGTCTTGGAGAGCTAGTGTGACTTTATAAAAACTTTGACAACTTATCTCTTTCAGAACAACAATAATGGAGCTGTGTGCTTTTTAACTTTGATATGAGCAGCATGAAAATGTATGAATCTTTAGCATAATCCCTGTTTATTTTCCCTTTTGTAAGGAAAGTGGGCCTCACAGCCCCCTGACTCTCTGCATCCAGGTGACTTGTTCTCCTCTAGAATACCCAGGAATGAGAGGAGTCTCTCTCTTGCAAGATAGCTTCTCTTGCAAGTAGTAGCTCTTCGCATTGCATTCAGGCCAAGCTTTCCCATGGAGGCTCCTCTGGGATGTCAAGACAATCTTTGTCCATAATGCCTTTAGGAACTTGTAGATAAATAAGAAAATGTTTAGTACCAAATTTATTAACCCTGGCAGGGATGCTGGATGTACTAGGGAAAATTCAAAGCAAACTGCTTACTGTACTGCTGGCTTTTGAGCATTATACAAAACTTTGCCTCAGAATCATGGGTGTTATTAGATTCTGAGTCTGGAGCTGATACTATGGGAATTTCTTGAATTTTTATGGCAAATGCTAAATTTCTAATCTGTGACTCTGCAGTCTGGGAGATATGCCTGTTTAGTCTTTGTGTTATATTTGGCTTTTGTTATGTGTGTTTGTAAATTCTTTTAGCTTTTTAGCTTCGTTTATTTATTTATATGAAGGGAGCGGACGTTATTGGAGGAAGGTGAAATTCCTTGGATACATTACCGAGAAGAAGTAGAAAGTAGCAGTGATGAGGAAAATGATCCAGTTAGTGATTTTGTTCATCTTGAATTCTTCTTGCTGGATGGAAATAACAATCTTGAGGATGACTCCAGTGTGAGTGAAGACCTGGATGTGGAGTGGAGGTAGGCATTTGATAGTTGTCTGCTTTAATTTCAGAGGTTTTGTAGTTACTATATTGTTTTTTATGTAAGCTGTCAAAAGTACTTATGGCTTAGTACATAGTTGCTTCAAGAACTGATAATCTCACTTTTAAAGGTTAAGGTGTTTCAATTGCTTTGTATCTTCTAATGGGAGAAAAGGGTGTAGATTTGCTAAATCAGGCTGTGATTTGAGAAAATTTTGGTGCTCTAAATATGCAAAGCATGGGTGTATTTTTTTTAATTTAATTTTCAAGTGGAAGCGTAACAAAAATAAGGCAATATATAAATGTAATCAGCATTCAAGTCAGTCCTATTTTATAATTGGTCTTTTCCTCCTTTGAAACTGTGTAAGTTAGTCATTATGAATCTATTTTATTTGTCTTTGAAATGCCGTGCACTTACCTAATATTATCATAATTTTGAATGCTTCACTCTGTTTTCTGTCATTAGATTACTGAAGGATAATGCAATCAATTTATTATAAAAATGCTGCAAATACCAGGAATGAAGTGATTTGAGCTGCATTCAAAATAGTATAATGTATAATACTATAATGTGTTTGGTTTAGAATGTGATAGACAAAGGGCTTTCCAGTGAGAGATGTAGCACTTGCTCTCATCTGCTTATTAAAATATAAACTCGAGTGCAGACATATCAACACTATTGTTTTCCCATTGTGAAGTTATATTGTGGAAAGGTATAAAAGGGACTAATGCGTAAGAGTCCAAACTAGAAGTAAGGTGTGTTCTCATGCTGTCAGGCAGTAAGCTAACAATGGAATTGTGTGATAGGGACAGAAGCTGTGTTTTAAGTGTTGGAGGTTAGCCTTGGTAAGCTTCCTAATTACTAAAAACAGGAACAGAGATGCTGATGGTCTGTTAAGTGTTGTCTGCTGAGCATATGCAGACCTGTACATCATTTTACTTTTGCCTGTTTTAAGGTTCGATTTCTGAATTTCTGAAACAGAACTCAAAGGAGCTGCCAAGCCATGAACTGTGGCACATGATATAATCAAAATCTGATTGATAGTTGTTAAACAACCTTTATAGCATACATATGAAACATATTATCTGAACTTAGGCCCTTTCACAATAAAAACTCTCATCAGGATGTTCTGAAGTATATGCTGTGGGAGTGTAATGTGCTGGGGTCAGGGGTAGGGAGCTGCAGAACTGCCTCTGAGAGGCTGGGGCTGCCCCATATGGGACATAGCTGGTTCCAGCTGGCTCCAGTGGACCCACCACAGGATGGGGCCTCTGGGAAAGTACTAAGAAAGGATAAATATTGAACAGCAGCCACTGTGTGAGAGAGAAATGAGGATGAAGTGAGAGAAGGAACCCTGCAGATACCAAGGTCAGAAAGGAAGAGGGAGGAAGTGCTCTAGGTGCTGGAGAAGACCATGGTGGAACCAGTAGGGATTCGCTGAAGGAGCTCTTTGGGGAGAACCTGTGCTGGAGCAGTTGATGAAGGACTGCAGCTTGTGGGAAAAACCTATGCAGGAGCAAGGAGACAGTGTGAGGAGGAAGTAACTGCAGAGAGGAGCTATCCATGGACAGACCACAACCCCCTGTTCCTTTCCCTCTGCTCTGCTTGGGATAGGGGAACTTAGAGGACTCAAGAATGAAGGAGTGAAGTTGAGCCTGGAAATAGACGGGAGGGCTAAGGGAAAAATGTTTTAGTTTCTCACCATCCAAATCCATTTTTACTGGCAAAAAATTCATAGGATCATAGAGCAGCCTAACTTGAAAGGAACCTCAAAAAATAATCTGGTTCAACCTTTCGATTAAATTAAGGCTTTTCCTGAATTGAGTCTGTTTTGCTTGTGGTGGTGATTGGTAACTCATGGCCCTTTTTCTTAACCCATGAGCTTTTAATCTTACTGACGTGTCCAGTTGAGGCAGAGGAGGGAGAGATCGGCTGTCTGGGTCCCTGGCTGTTATTAACAGGTGATGTGCAATAATTNNNTAACAGGTGATGTGCAATAATTTGGTATAACCAGACTTCTTGTTGTAGCTATTTATTTTGAAAGTAAGACCATGTTTCCTAACCCATGTTTTTCAGACTACTTGACGAGTTTGGTGATGGTCTAGGACTTGCTCAAGCCATTCCTCACATGGAACCTCAATTTCTCACATTTATGGAACTAGAGGGACACTTAGAAGCTGTGGAGGTATTAAAATATTTTTGATGGTTTTATATCAGTGATACTGTGACACAAATGTTTATAATTGAATCCTTTTTCAACTTAATCTGAGAATTAGGAGAATAAGGCAAAAAGTACTTGCCTGTGTTAACTTGAACTTTTGGATCTGCAAACATGGAAATACATCTTGGAAGTTCTTTTAAAGGATGTACTACAGGAAGTCATTGATCAGTATGTACTCCTTTTAGTATGCATTTATTTCCTCCTAAGGCAAAGAAAGGTACTGGTTTCTACCAGTATAAACATACGCCATTTATTCTAAAGGATTTTGCAAAATTCTCTACATAACAAAGGAAAGCTTATATTTGAATCTGTGCCTGTGAATTATCCTAGCTTTTTTTTTCATTAAGAGTACATTTGGATTTCCCAAATTTTTATTTATCAGTTGAAGACTTTTCTGTGTTTCACTGTCTTGACTCTGTATTTTAAATTTAAAAAAAAAAAGTTTTGAAAAAACACATCCAATAACAAACAAAGAAAAAAAACTCCAATCAGGAAAGGAAACCTCCTGAAAGAGAAAATGCCTTTTATCTTTACATTGTTCTATCCCATTTCACCTGTCTAATTCTGGATAGACCAAAGCATTTATTGTCAGGAGCCAGCATGGTTATGATCTTTGTCTTTTGTTTATTACTTCAGGTTGGTCAATGTCAGCATGAATACAGAGCTAGCTGAAATCCAGTTTGATGCAGTGCGACAATTCTTGCACTGCCAGAAATCTCCCCTGCAGGGTGTTTGTCAAAATAAGAGTTAAATGATGTGTAGACATGTAATACGGTGTTACAACAGCTGAACAGAATGCTTTGTGGGTGGCATAAGTTTAGGGCAGCAAGGTTTGACTGCTAGCACCTACTTTAAAGGGGTGAACAGGGCAGGCTATATGTCATAGTGTACTTGCTGACAAAATACCAAGGGCACTTTGAAATGCTCTCTAAAGCTGGCAGACAGTGGAACAATCGTAGTTAATGTGTTTTTTTTCCAAGGATATGTGCAAAGTCAGTGATCTTCTGCATAAGCTTCCCAGGTCTTTTTCAAGGCTGGCTGTTCCCTTAAGTTGGCAGTCATGCAGTTTCTGGGTTTCGTATGTCCCCCAAGGTATATGGGAGGTCATCATGATCAAGTATCACAGAGCCTTCTCCAGCTGTGTAGGATCTTGTTAGTATTACTTATTTAGAGACATGTCATTAATGTGGAGAAAGTCTGTTGATATCCTTATTGTAAAAGCAGTATTTTGAAGCTGTATAGAGAAAATTCTTACCTCTTTCTTAGCTGCTCTTTCTCACTACATCAGAAAAAAACAGAACTGCAAAAACAGTTGACATCCTCTGTTACACCAAAGCAAGAGAATCTGTGTAGAGAGGGGAAACTAATCCCATCTTTTTTCTTTTCTCTGCACATTAACAGTTGAAGAGGCGACTGAGTTTATTATGACTCCTAAGTTTTTCTTTCTCATTCCTGTGTAACAGCATTTGCCTAAGTACTCTGTCAGAAGAAAGGTATGAAGTCCTGTCAGAGTGACCTGTAAAAGTAATCCTAGGTGATTATGTGCATGGCTGGCTGAGGAGGTGCTGTAATTGCATTTGTGTCACCAGGAACAGAGCGTCACTGAACACCATTAGCAAGCAGACAGATGACTACAGAGGTACCTGTGGTACAGGACACTCTGAATGTGAAAAAGCCGATTCTCTTACGTGCCATTTGTGCTTCAGAGTAGCACATAAGGGTGTGAAACTTTATGGTGGGCATAGAAGTCTGACATATTTGGGATTAGTCAGCAGANNNAGAGGAGGGAGTGGGAGAGATCTATCCCAAATAATTTTGACATTTGGAGGAGAGAAGTAATGAAAATATTATATACTTGTTTTAAAAAGCTATGTTCTATAAGGCTCTGGGTTCCTAAAATTTGATAGAATATATGTGTGATTTTAAATATTTTTTTTCTTCCATCCATTATAAAGAAACTACATAGCTGGGAGTGTCTGGTTTACTTCATTAGCAATACAGAACAAGCTGGTTGCCTCTGCTGCATCAGACTTTGAGTATTTCCTGTGCCAATTCACAGATGTGAAGAGCTCAAACCCCTGTAGGCTGTAGCGCTCTTGATTTTAACAGAAAAATGTCCAGCAGTTTGCTTTTGGTACTTGGGGAAGTAAACAATCACACAAGTAATAAGAGGAAGTACTGTTATTTTGAAGATATATCTTACAAATGTTATAAAACAGACATTGCTTTGGGTTTGAAAATACGGCTTTCAGCCTTGGAATTGCTGTAGGATTTTGTATCTATTGTTTCTTTTGTGTAGGTTTCAGAAGCAGGCAAGCAATACATTGTTTTCTGTTTGTTTGAGAACACTCATGCTGGATATAAGCGGAGAAGTTTGTCATATAAGTAATACTGCAACATTCTGTATCCCTTGGATCGTATCTAGTTTTCCCACGTGTAGTAGTTACTCTGATGAAGCACAGCATTTTTACCTACAGTTTCTCCTCAAACCATTGCAGTTGGAGCAAAAACCAAATACAAATACTAAAATCATCATAATGTTAGTAAGGTAGTATTGTCTGCTGTACCAGAATTTGATGGATGCTGTAAAATTGGAGCAATGTACCTGTTTTGTAGGGGTACTTGCACATTGTACTAGGGATAACCCCAGGTTTTCCCTTAAACTGATGGATTTCTAGATGAGAATATACTTGGCAGTAGGAGCTGTAAGTATTTCTTAGCTCCTGCTAATCTCTGCCACAAAGGTTTGACTGTAGGTGTAAAACTACTAGTTCAGATGTGTGGTAGTGTGGTAGCTTGAGCTACCTTGTCGCTGTGATCCAAGTCCAAGCATGTTTTCAGGTTGCAGCTGTAGTAACTAAAGGGAAAGTTTAAGAGGAAAGACTACTGAAGAGGTTTATGTATAATCCAGTGTTTCTTTAGCGTATAGAGCTTTTTAGTTAAGTGTATTCCTAGCATTACAAAAATACCATGCTATCTTAAACTTCTTGCTAAGAGAGTTTTATGGCCAATAGAGTAAATAATTTTCAAGCTGATTAGAACAGTAAGTAGTTGTACTTAATGGATGTGATGAATTCATTCAGGATGTGAACCCAGTGCTTCTGTGTTCTTGGTTCTCCAGTTTCAGTTTGTTTGCTGTTCAAACAGGTAGTACATTTCTCAGCAAATATAACCAGATATTCTGAGTTCTGTGATTTTAACCTTTTTCTACTGGATATCCTTTCAGTGTCTTACTCAGTTGAAGGTATGATGTATGCAGCAAATATATGCAGATCTGCATATATATTTGCACCAAAAATGGTGTAGACTTGTAGTCTTCTTTTGGGTGGTAAAAAAATTGAGTTTAAAAATAATTTACTTCAAAGCATTTTGTCTGTCATAAGATTAGAAATATCTACATGGATCTTGGGTTTTTTATTTCTTGAAGTTTACACTGCTACTGTAGCCAAGATACTTAATATTTTTTGTTTGTGCCTGAGTAATTCAGTAGCTGAAGCCAGGAAACACATTAATGAGGCATTTATTTTCAGAAGCAAAGTGAAAGGACAGTTTTAGATTGGCAAGCTTTATTACATTTTCAACTTGCTGCCTTTTCTGTAACTTTATAAAATTAACAAATGTTCATTGTAGATGAAGTTGTGACCCTGTCCTCATACTTTAGGAATGCTTTAAAAGCAAGGCATTACTGTTTTGACCTTCAGTTTCATCTCATTCATTACAAAAATAAAAATGATGTAATGGTCATTTTGACAGACGTATCTTTGATTTTAAAATGTAATAGTGCTAGAATTGGATTCCTTTTCTTGCTTGCTTGTTTGTTTGTTTTGTATGATATGTTACATTTGTGAGTAAGAGAACTTGATCTCTGCTTACCCTTTTCAGACTGCTCTGGCACAGTTGGAGTCTCTCACATTTGATGTTGAACAGACTCATCCACCAGCTGCAAAAGAAACCATAGATTGTCTGCCTCAGATTATTGTCACAGGTGACTACAATGGTAATGGAAAAATAATAAAAAAGTAATTTCCACGAAGTTTTTGAGAACAAGTTCAACTTTCTCTAATACCCTAGTTGCAATATTTAGGTATACTTACTGCATAATGCTGTTTTAAGACCTTTTGAATCTAATTTTGATCCATTTGGAAAACTAATGGAGTTACTGTGACTGTACTTTGTAACCATTAGTGATACTGATGATAATATATGTATTTTAATTTGAGCTCATCTTAAGAAAAGGTATTAATGCTTTTTCTTCATCATGGGTTTAGGTCAAGACCAGTGTTGTACTATCTGTTGCAGTGAATATGTGGAAGGTGAAATCATAACTGAGCTACCCTGTCATCATTTGTTTCACAAACCTTGCTTAACTCTTTGGTTACAGAGAGTAAGTACTGCAGGATTGGTGGAGGATTTGGGGGGTGGGGGTTGTATTTTGTGTATTCTTCTAGGAAGAACAACTTTTAACTCTTTGAAAACGTGGGATGAAATACCAAGAAATAACTGGCTGTTGAGTTTATGCATTATGGAACCAAATTGTGGTGCCAGTGAGGAAAGAAATTTATTTTGTACTCACCTGAAGGGCAATTTCTTTAACAGAGGGAATATTTCTGTACGGGAAAACATGTTTTCCTTTACTAAGAATGAAAGACATGGATGAGTTATAACTTGTTTTGGTACAAGGGAAGCCTTTTTTACTATATTTCTATCTTGAAGTAAAGATGACGGAACCATTTTCTCTGCGAAGAGCAAAGGGTTTGCTCTGTCTTACCACAATGTCAGGCCTCTTTACAGTGACTGCTAAGGCTGGCAGAGGAAATACTGAAATGCTTGTAGATGAACTTTTTTTAGAATTACCTTTAGTAATTCTATATGATATTAGATTTCATTTTCATGACTTGTAATCAGTTTCCTTCCAGATGTCTTAAAAAGGCTTGCATCATGTTGAAGTTAGACTAAAACAACCATAATTAATGAACTGATCCATTTTTTATAGTTGCACTTGCACTCTCCTTTATGTGCAGTGCGAGCCTGGACTTGGTAGTTCCCAGCTCACAGTGTAACACAATTTCCTCAAGAGTATAAGAGAAAGATTGATTGTACCATAGAGTTCATATCAGAACACCTCTAGTATGGAGAGTTGGTGGATTTAGTTGATGGGTTTATAATTTTTTTTACCTTGATAATGTTGATTAGCATATTCATTTTTCTTCTTTTATACATCCTGCCTTTTTTTTCTGTTGCCATAGTAAACTGCTATTGCTGAAAACTAGGACAAAATACTTCCTCTTAGATTTGGGCTGTACCTAACTTATTTTTAATACTTGCCTCAAAAAAAGTCCCACCTGTAAAATCAATGCTGTGAAGACAAATGTGGACAGGACTTGATGTATTTGCTGTGTAGCTGAAGTAAAAGCAAAACAAGTCTTTCTTTTGAGTTTGTGTTAGCTGTCAGCTTCAGGTAGCTATGCTGAATTTGCTGTAGCTATGCAAATTTGAGGTGGTGGTGTTGTGGAGACCGTAAATACTTTATAGATAATAACTTCTAGCTTTTTAGTAGAATTGAATGCAAACTGTGCAAGTGACCTGTTGTTTTTTTTTTTTCCTCTTTTTGTAGTCGGGAACATGCCCTGTTTGTCGTCACGTGCTTGCACCTGTACTTCCGGAAGCTGCTGATGACACTGTTTTCTTCATTTGATTGATGATTCAATATCTTCTGTTAGCACTGCTACTGGACCCTTAGACTAGGGTCAGAAATAAAATCTGCCACCAAAATCGAAATGTAAATTTTGCCTGTTTTAATTAAAATGTGAAAACAATTTAGTATAAAGTATAATGTATAGTCATGGATTGGCTTGGGTTGGAAGGGTCTGTAAAGATGATCTGGCTCCAACCNTCCCTCTGATCACCTTGGTGCCTCCTCTGCACTCTCTCCAGCAGCTCCATGTCCCTCCTGTGCTGGGACCCCAGGGCTGGAGCAGCTCTGCAGGTGGGCTCTCAGCAGAGCGGGCAGAGGGGCAGAATCCCCTCCCTGCCCTGCTGCCCTCGGGGCTCTGGATGCAGCCCAGGACACACTTGGCACACTGGGCTGGGGGTGCCGTGCCTGGCTCATGTCCAGCTCTCCCCCCAGCACCCCCAGGTCCTTCTGGGCAGGGCTGCTCTGGGTCTGTCCATCCCCAGCCTGGGCTGGCACCGGGGTTGCCCCGACCCAGGTGTGGCACCAGCACTGGGCCTTGGTAAACTCTGTGAGATTCCCATGGGCCACTGCTTGAGCCTGTCCAGGGCCCTCTGGATGGCATCCTGTCCCTCAGGAGTGGACAGCTTCCACCCAGCTTGGAGTCATCTGCAGAGTGGCAAAGGGGGCACTTCATCCCTTCATCTGTGTCATTAATAAAGACAGCAAACAGTTCTGGTCCCAACAGGGATTTGCAAGGGCCACCACTTTTCACTGCTGTTGATCGGGACTCTGAGCCATTGACCACCACCCTCTGGACATGGCCATCCAACCACTTTTTTTTAGCAATCCAGCAGCCCACTCATCAAATCCATTCCCAGTTTAGAGAGAAGGATTTTGGGGATACTGTCAAGGGCTTTGCTGAAGTCCAGATAAATTACATCCTTTCTTTATCCACCGTTTAGTCGCTCTATTATAGAAG
Organism: Tichodroma muraria; assembly: GCA_013390105.1. Lineage (NCBI taxonomy): Eukaryota > Metazoa > Chordata > Aves > Passeriformes > Sittidae > Tichodroma > Tichodroma muraria. The sequence goes on along the minus strand of WAAG01042628.1, from coordinate 3,555 downwards.
GCCACCAGATGGGAAAGAATGAGAAGGCAAATGGAAAAAATAAGCTTGTTTCCATTCAAGTTTCATGTTATCTATACATGCACTAGTACATTGGAAGCATTCAGATTCTGGCAGGTGTTGATAAGTTAATTTGTTTTGGCCATTAGACAAAGAGGTAACAATTTTTTCCTGACTAGCCATAGCAACAGTAATTAACATAGTGTGAAAAGAATTTCCCTCAAGTCAAAGGGAAAGTTCTAAGGGTTTTGGATAAGGTTATGTGGTAAGCTGCTTATTTCATACATCAAAACTCTGTAGACACCTTTTTTGTTATACAAGGCAGAAACTCCTGTTTCTCCTTCTTTCCTTATTTTGTGCTTGCTTGAACACCTGAGGAAAACAAACTTTTTTTTAAAAAAGAGTGAAGTGCAAAATGCAATTTTTCTCTGTATCTAAAAAAGTAACTCCCTACAAACTGCATATGAGTGGTTATATATAAGCTGTGAAAAGTGTTTGGATCAGAGTGTCTGAGTTGAAATGGCCCTTACACATCACCTACTTCTAACCTCCACTGCTGTGGGAGATAGGTTGTTCCAAGCCCCATCCAGCCTGGCCTTGAATACCTCTAGGGATGGGGCAGCCACAGCACATCCAGACAGCCTGTTCCAGTGCCTCACCACCCTCACAGTAAACAATTTCTTTCNCTCTTGACCTGCTGCCTGCCCACAGTCTTTTAACACAGCCCAGGACATACCTGGATTTCAGGGCTGCCAGTGCACAATGCTGGGTCATATCAAGCTTTTCATCATCCAGCATCCCAAGTACTTCTAAGTACTGCTCTCAATCCATTCTCTGCCCAGCCTGTGTTTATGTTGTACTTGGAATTGCCCTGATCCAGGTGCAGGACCTTGAACTTGACCCTGTGGAACTTGGTGAGGTTCACACAGGCCCCTCAGGCCTGTCAAGGTCCCTCTGGGTGACATCCCCTCCCTGCAGTGTGTCCATCACACCACACAGCTTGGTGGTGTCAGCAGATTTGCTGAGGGTGCTCTGATCCCACTGCCCACGTCACTGACAAAGGTGTTTAGCAGGGCCAGTTCCAACAGTAACACTGGAGGAATCTCTTATCCCACCTGGGTGTCCACCTGGGACCATCAAGCCACTGAATGTGACTGTCCTGTCTGTCAAATCTGTGTCTCTCCCATTTAGAGAGAAGGATATTGTGTGGCAGGGAAGTCAAGGACTCCTCTCAGAGCAGTGGGATCCTGCATGCCAGAGTGTGGCTCTGTTCCCACTGTCAGCACATCTCTCTGAGTGCACTGTCCAACCAGGTTGAAATCTCGTGGTTTGTTTGATTTCCTTTCCATTTAATTCCCTTTTGTCATCTTGTAACACCTCTGTAATTGTACCTGCAGAACCCTGCAACCCATCTCACTCCTTGGACTAAGAACAGAAACAGATCCCCTTGAAGAAAGTCCTCAGGCAAAAAATCCAGTTCAAAACCATGCTTTTAATTTTGAAATCTCTACAGGTTTTCTGCAGTTTACCTCTGAGATACAGCCCTAAATTGTCTGTGTACCATCACTTCCTATTTTCTTTTTGAACTTGCTTCCTTCCTTTCTTCCTTTGCAGACTGTCCAAGCCATTCACATTTGTTCCTTGTGTTTCCTGCCACTTGTATCTTGCTGACTTCCCCTCTCCTTTCAAACTGCGTTGTAAGCCATATTTGGTTTAGAGTGTTAATTCTCCTTGTTTAGCAGACCTGTACCCCTCTGAACATTGGAAATTCCCCCAGGGCCTGATTGCTGCAGCCCAGGCTACCTCCAGTTTTGGTGGTTCTCATAAATTACTCTGTATTAGTGAGAAGCAAGTCAAGAAATGCTTCTCCTCTGGTCTGTCTTCATCATCTGGACTAGAAACTTACCCTCAATGCTCTCCTGTATTTACCTGGACTGCTTGCAGTTAGCTGTGCCATTTTCCCAGCAAATGTCCATGTGGCTGAAATCTTCTGTTGGGATTGTGGCCTGCAAGTGTGATTCTTCCTGGAGCTGAAAAAAGAGCTCTTCATCAGCCTCCTCTCCTTCATGAGGTAATGTGTAGCCCACACCAAGCACAAGGTTTCTGTTGTTGGTTTAGTCTCTAATTTCCATCCATAAGCTCTTGACTTGCACATTGCTGTTCCTCAAAAACAGCTTTGTGCAATCAATCTCATTTTTTGGCATAGAGGAAAATTCTCCCAACTCTCCCTTTTCCTGTCCTTTTTGAATAGTTTGTAGCCATCAGTCACAGCACTCTGGTTGTGCTATTCATCCCACCAAGTTTCTGTGGTAGCAATCAGGTCATGGTTATGTCTCATCATCTGTAAAGAGGTTGGTACTAACTGAATTCTCTTCTGGATTTTTGATCTCTTGCATGAATTCAGTGCAAGGTTACAAATATGTGAGACTTTGGAGGCTCTTATATCAGCATCATTCAACTAATAATACCTTTGTGTTTGCTTAAGCAGTTTTTCCATTTCTCTGTAGGATTTGTCAATCCCGTGGGATCTGAATTAGCTTAAGTTAGTTCCTCATTTTATTTCTTTTCTTTGTTTTAATTCCTCACAATTATTTCCTCATTATATTTCTGTATTTTCTGCTTCATCGGTTGTCTCTGGTCTTGCTTTGGAGTGAAAATGTTCAGCTGAAACTCTCGCTGTGGTCACTTTTTCATCTGCCTGAGCTCACCAGTTGTGGCTGTTTCAGAACTGTGCACCACTTGTTCCATTTACAGCATGGCACTTAGTGCACTATTACCGCTGGGGCCCTTCTGGCAGCCTTGGAGCCCCAGGATGTGGTGCTGCTTTGGCCTGTCCCTTGAATTTTCATGCTCTACATTGAAAATAATCTGCCACTGTCTGTGCGTGGTGTCATTTCCCCTCAGAATACATTTCAGGTGCATCAGTGTTCTGGCTCACCTTTCCAGGCTTGAATTCGCTGATCATCAGATTGACTTTTTACATTGTGGGAAACTGTGGGCTCAATATCTGATATCAGAGACTCAATCATTATCATAAGCAAAAAAAAACCAAAACAAAACAAAAACAAACAAACAAACAAAAAAAAACAAAGGAGAACATAAACAACAAGAACCTCACATCACCTAAAACCCCTT
>WAAG01042626.1:3012-17738 GCA_013390105.1 Tichodroma muraria | reverse complement strand
GCAGACACCTGTCATTCAAACCTAGACACTCAGTTCCTGGAAACTCACAACACTCTCCTCAGTTAAAAGACACAGATGCTGTTTCTCATTAAAGGGACTTAACTGGGGAAGTCTCACTTGTCTGAAAGTTCTGTATTATTCTGGGAAAGTCCCCTGATTTGGGAAAGATCTCTGTCTCAAAGCTGGAAGGATAGAAGTCTAGAAAGTCACAATTCATACTGAGTACTGCAGAACTTCCATTCTCCTGGCTTTGACAGTGATCCAAGATTCATCAGAAACAAGTGGTGTAGGCAGCTCTAAGTTGTGGTCAGCTGGCAGGGAACCTGAAAGCTCTCCAATCCTGTGGCCAAGGCAGCCCAAAGCAGTACTGTCCCAGTCAGTGAAAGTCCCTCGCAGACCTGTGCGTCCTAACAGCCTGGTCTGTTCCACTGAAATTATTTTTGTTTATTGATGAAAACTCATCAAATTCAACATACTCCTTCAAATCATTTAGCACAAGAAAAAGATATTAAGAATTTCTTAGGTTAGAGGCTGTAGCTGTTCCCTCTTAACCTCTTCCAGTGTAGCATGCTTGTTCTATGTCACAGGATGAGGAGCAGCAATACAATCATACAATGCTGAGTTTGACCTTGTGGTGTGAGAAAAGCACCTAATCTGATCATTTGGAAGATTCTCTAAGAGGAAAAAAAAAAAAGACCTCAGATGGAAAATTCCTTCCAAATTATTTGTAGTTCAAATTTTGTGCAGAAAGCTGAAATGGACAGCATGCAGCACACAGGATGGATTTTGAGAGTTGAGGACTTAAACAACACCTTAGCGATAATAACAACAGTTATTATGTTAATAGTAACAACGCTGAGTTATAGCAAGGTCAGTGGTGGATTTACAGTGTGTGCATGAAAAAGTGCAAAGGGACATGTACTCCTTCCTCCTCATTCAGATCCCATTAGTGTGACCTGCCCTAGTTGGGGAAATGATCCCATAGTGACTCTACAGTCTGCTCCTCACCCTGTCCCCATCACAGCTGCATCCAGTCACTGGCTCACCATGGGGATGACGACAGGTTGTTCACTGATAATGACCCACACTTCATAACTCTCTTTTTTCAGTCATCCCTGATAGATCATCAGTTCCAGCAAACCTGTGCAAAGCAGTGACAGAACTGCAGGAAGAGATGTATTAGCAAAAGCACAGTCTGCTCCAGACACCTAGGCATAGTCGAGGCATCCGTATTCTCTCATGTTAGAGTACAATAATAATGACACAGAAATTCACACTTAAGTGTTGATATAATCTTTTTCTATCTTTGATTTAGAAAAAAATCAACAGTTGTTAAAATAATTAAGGTCTATTGGCCTTGGTCAAGTAAGAGAGTTGCAATCAATTATTAACTTCATGCTTTTCATGTATTTCAAGCTAGACAACAAACACTCATTTCTAGGCATTGCATCTATCTGTTGAACTTTTATTATAGCCAGAGCACTGATGTTAATTAGATGCTGTGTGGGATTTTAATCCCTATCATTTGCCAGGATTCACACAAGAAGACAGCACCTTATACAATGCGTCACATCAGAGAAATCTATTTAATCATTTGCTTTATTATTCCAAGAGTGTAAAACTTCTTCACATGGTATTATGGTGCTCTGTATTCACAGTCCCTAGACAGCTCAGAGGAAAACACTTAAAACATTAGCAACCTCAAGTTTGCAATAAGCCTGAAACTAGTTTAAAAACAAGATTTTTAAAAAAGTGTAGTTTAGGGCTTTTTACCCTTACTGTGATTTTTTTGTGCTCTGAACCTCTTTTGTTTTCATTTGGGTGAATTTCAAGATTTCCATAGTCTCTGCATGGTCTGGGACTCAGTTTTAATGAATATATTTCTGTTATTTCTGGATTCCAAGAGATGAAAATTTTTGGAAAAAAACCTAACAAAGCAAACCTCAAAACAAAAATCCAAACCAAACCCAAAACACACCAAACAAAACAAGACAAGAAACCAAGAAAGAAGTATAACAGAATCTTAATCTTGTCAGGAATTCTTCCTAGATTTTATTCACTGCAAGTGACAAGCCCCACTAAAAATAAGGGCTTTTAGTTCAAAAAGCCAGTTTTTATTGTAATCCAAACTAGGGTAATTAATAAATTCTTATAGTGAGAAAAAACAAAACAATTGGGTCAAAGTGCAGGGAAGTCACAAGCAGGGAAGAAAGCCCTCTGCTGCAACCATCTGAGTCCTCCTAGGTCTGTCTCTGCTTCCCTGGTTGGTTCAGGCCACTCAGAAACTGTCAGCTGGATGGCACCCATTCTGCACACTCCTCCTTTGTCCTTGAGCTTTTTCTTTGTCCATCAGCTAACACAGATAGCTGTGCATTTCTCCCCTTCTCTTCCCAGCATTCCCTCCTGAGAATCTCAAATCCTCTCTATGAGTCCCTGTGTTTTTCATTCCCACCCAGGATGGATTTCAGATGCAGTTTCTCCAAGAGCCCCTCAGCTGCTGAGACAGTGCAACATTCCCTTTCCTCCAAGACTCTCACCTGACCAAGCCACTCTCCTGTAACCCAGGAAAAATCAAAGCAGACATCAATCTGTGTTTTGCAAGACTGATTTTATTCTAAAATCAAGCTGGCAATATATACTCTGCATATGCCCTTCGTAACCTGCTGTGCTAACCTCTGAGTTGGACCAATGCCTGTTTCCACAACCTTGGTCCTGATTTCAAGAAGTAGGTTACTATGTGTTGTGTGTTTATGCAAATATGTATATCACTGTTCTGTGCTTTACGTTGCGTATTTTCACATGCATCTCACTATGCATCTAGCTCTATGATATCTGATGAACTCACAAGTAGTACAGTTTAAGGCTCTACACGCATAATGCAAATGATAGCATTGCATATATATGTGTATATATACAAAACAAAAGCAAGTCATTATAGAGGTAGAAGGTAATTTTACAGTCATGCTTACTCTTGCAGTAATCAAATATATTTGCTAGTTTATTATGTAAGTTAAATAACTATATTCTGCCACTGAGTAAGCTCTCAGAACCCCAAAGTAGGTTGCATCTCACTTTCCATAAGAGGCACAATATATGAACATTTCTCATTTGCTTGATTAGATCTTATATGATACTTTTTAAAAGGTCAATGAATGGTACTAAATGTTTACCAGATGAGTTACCCACTGAATTGTCAGTGCTCATAAGTTGTTGCAATGCCTAATGATAATTAAGGTTTTTGTATTCATCTCTCATAGCTCCTTTAATAAAGATTCTGAGAACAGTTTATGACATACCATACATGATCACACTATCAACTTATTTTCCATTTTAGAATGAAAATGACATATAAAGTTTGATCCAAATTAATGCTTAAAGATATCTCTCATCCGTCTCTAAAACACTATCATCCAAATACAAGTATAAATTAGATACAAATCTGCTTAGCAGCAGATGGGGCTGTTATGTCCTGATATATTGTCTATGTAGCTAGTGGAGGGCCTTGGAAGTAAATCCTTTGTAGGAGTTTCAAAGTGAAAAGTATAATCCAAATATAAGCTAATAAACTTTGCAAGGAATAAGCCTTTGAAACTCAGGACAAGAAAACTCTCTCACTTCAGGAGAAGTGTTTTTCTTTCTGTAGCTAAGCAGTCACTTAGCTGATATTTGAATCTTAACTTATGTTTCCTGAAGTTGTTCTTTGATCCAATACTGCTCAGTCAAAATCCACTATTTTAAGTTTATATATGGGATAGAAAAGTGACCTCAGAATGTCACACCATGTGTTTCTCATGAGCTGTTAGCATGAAGTTCCCTCATGATTAGAAACTGCAAGATTCCCCTGTGTTGAATGATATGATGATATCATGAGGCTTGCATTTCTCTGGATCTTTAGCTGCTTCATGAAGACAATATAGAACAAACATTATTTTTCTCCATATAAATGTAAAATGTCTATATCATCAGAATAATGAAATTTTGTGTAAGCAAAAGGATAGTAGCTGATTCAAGCTGGTGTTCTGGGGCAAGGACTGAATATTCAGTTAGTTGTCTACAAATGACTATTAAATGGTAACTAGAGAAATGGTAGTGCAAAGCACAATACACCTTTGAAAGACTGACTTTATGTCAAAACGAAAGCAGAAGCCTGAAAACCATGAAGCAAACCCTGCTGTGTACTTAAACCCAGTGTCAGCAGGCTGGGGGGATGTGTGCCCTCCACCCAGGAGAGTGCAGGGGGTGTGCTGCCTGTGGGCCCTGCACGCTGCTGTCTGCAGCGCACGGGCAGGTACAACGGGACTGGGCAGAAGAGGAGTCAAGATTATGGCGAGAAACAGCCAGGAAAGGCTGGTTTTGAGGGTGGGAGGAATCTCAAAATAAATCCCAGGACTTCAGGCAACAGGGCTTTAGGTGAATTGGCATCCAAGAGAGGGATGAAGGGTATGGAGGGTAGGTTACAGGTGTTCTTCCTAGTTACAGAGCTGAACTGTAGCCTCAAAGGAGGCTGCCTTTTCTCTGAAGGAAGAAAAGTGCAGTAATTATGTCTATTCCTATAAACTGTGGGGAATGAGATTATACGGGGGTGGAGTGGAAGGAGGAACAGAATGAAGAGATGGGTGAAAGCCTTAGGGTTCCCACACACACACCAGCTAATCTCCCGAGACCACATGTCTTGGAAGAGGAAGAGCTCATGCTATGATGCCTGGGGGTCTTCCACTGCTGAGCTGCACACCCTTCCTGCTGTGACAATAACTCCTTTGGAGGAAATGCTAGAGGGAAGGAGGAAAGGATGAAACTTGGAGCTTTCTGGGATTATCATCAAATATTCACCCTGGACATACTAAGGATGCAAGTGTCCAGTGTTAGCCTGTAAATAAAAATGAAAAGCAAAGACTACAATGTCAAGATGCCACAGGAAAAAACCTTTATTTGACTTTGTGACTCTGTGAATTTATTTGCAAGAGCTGTCCATTTCCTATTTCTGCTCTGTCTTGATGCAGAGCATGCTATACAATAAGGACTTAGTGAATATAGTTGTTTCTGAGTTTTTTTCTTAGCTCTGAGCACCTCAGAAAAGTTCAGGAATGACTTTCAATCAGGCATTTTTAAATTGTTTTTAATTTGTCTAAAAACTAAGCTAAAGAGTTTAATTAACAGGCTCAGAGTAATAGTTATACCATTTTTACTCTGCTATCAGCTTTCACTTTTATTTACGATGGGAGTCCCCCTTGTATCTCCTTTCCCACAGGGCCCACTATCACTAATATTTCTGTGATCTGTGAATAAACCAAAATTTAAAGTTAGTACTTACAATCAATGCAAATTAATGATTTCTTAAAAAAAATATTTCAATCAGGAAAAGCAGCTTTGTAGTTGAAAATCCCATGCTGGCCTTAGAGTGGGAGTTTTTCCAGCCTCTGCTTAAATCCAAAAAAATACTGCAATCTTCTGGCACAGGCTCACTGTAATGCTTTAAAAACAATTTAGCAACTGTCATTGCTGTAATTACAGTAACTAATTACCATCCTTAGCAAACAAATAGCTTAACATAATACGCAAGCCGAATCAATTTTGAAGAAATGCAAATTCCGAAAGCGAAAAAGGGCATTTTGGCAAACCTGAAAGAGAAGCGGGAAAATAATACACTTTGTTTTATCTGCACATAATTCCCAGGGAATATCATATCATAAATATTTGCATTCAGTTCTTATCAGGACATTTGCATTTGCTTCTTATCAGTCTGCAGGCTGGACTCTGCCAGATAGAAAGTAGAGCTCCACACCATGCACATATTTCTAATGAATCACGTCTCAGGCCGAGAGAATATTTTGGCTGGAACTTTATCACTGAGATGAAGAGGTCATTTACTCTCAGAGTCAGTTCATCTTGGAATTGTCTTGAGATTCTGATGTGATTCAACCAACATTTTTTAAAAAGAGAAACAAACCAACTTTGCATTCTGTTTCTGTAGCAGTTATTAAGTCTGATTGTTTGAGAAGTAATTCCTCCCCCCAAAATCAGAATCATATGTAAACAGGTTTGATTCGTATTTGTGTCCCACACTCCATAACAAACAATGCTGCACATTTTCCAGTGTATAGAAAAAGAATAAAGCAGTAACAGACTAAAATGAAGCCTAAGAAGGAAACAAGCCACACTTAACAACCATTATCTTGAAATTTAATGCCAAATCCTTTTGTAGTGCTTCAGAAATGCATTTGATTAGTGGCAGCTTTCTCAGTAATGAGAGGAAATGTTTATGATGGGAAAACAGTGTCTCTAATGAGCCATCAGATTTCCTTACCAGTTAGCACAGAAAAAAAATTCACCTTTTTATTATAAAAAATACATTTCACCTGTAAGAAAAACAAGTGGAAAATGTCATAAACATTTTCCTGTTGCTACCTCACATACACAAAGGGAATATACACCAAAAAACACTGAATCAACTCAGTTCTGCTTTCAGCATTCTGCATGTATGAAAGATTTTGTTTGTTTTAGAATACAAGTGTGAGCCCATAAACATATTTTGTGATGGCAAAAAAATAAAGACCTCTTATTCCAAAGTATAAAACTGATAACTATTACATGCCATCTGGAAAAATGTAGATTTCGCACATTTATTCAATGGTATAGTATTTCCAAATATTTTAATGGAACTGAACAATTATTTTCTGTGAATTTCAGTGCCAGAATACCTCTTTTTTTTGTTTGTTTATAAATTTATATGTGTTTTATATTACTATAGTCTAATTCAGAATTTAAAACAACTTTTCTTTTTAAAGTGTTTACTTTAAAGCCATGCAAATTACCCCTTAGAGTTCCTGAATAGTGCAACAGCCAGATCCCCACCAGATGCAAGTAGGTATTGTTCAGTGCACAGTTGCTGTTTATACCAGCTGACTATTTGGCATTATTTATTTTCACATAACTTCTGAGAAGTTGAATCTTGACTAGTGATCAATCTACTATATGGTGTGTTTTTCCTGTTATGTGCTGTAACATAGCAAACAAATTTGTCTCCTGGTCATTTGAAGCATTACAAAAACATTTTAAAATGCATCTACTTTTTTCCATGTAATGATTACTTAAAGTTAGTTTCACCTGATGCCCAAGTATTCCACTTTGATTTATTTGTTGAAACACACTGTGCAGTTTCTAGTTCATTATAATTCAAATGACTGATACAGCTCATTTGGACCAAGGAAAACATTGCATCAGCAGTGTCAGAATTATCTGAAAACAACCCCTGAAGCCTTACTGCTGTTGCCAAAGTTGGGACAGTTTTGACAATATACTGTGATGTAGAGTGAATGCTGTTTTGCCCCGTCCTGGTGAAATATTTGGATTTGCAATGTTGTAAGGACTTGACTGCCATGCAGCTGTAGGGAAGAAGAGTGAATATGTGAATGAAGCTTTGATGGAGTTATACAGCTACAGAAACCATCCAGTCGTTGTTTCTATATAGAAGAGTTAACATCACCTTAATTTTTTCCTTGCATCATCAGAAACTAGTGGAAAAACCTCCAGAAGCAGAAATAATGACATCCTCAATCCCTCTCAAGGATCTCTTTTAGAATAAGTCCATATCTGAGCTCCTGAACTTTCCCCACACACATAAAATATGTATGAAGAGGTAAAAAAAATCCCACAAGGTTGTTTTTCTCTAATTTTACTCCTAAGAAATTAAACATTATTTCACTGTAAAGCAGAATTTTTTATTTGTTTTTATTTCTATTAAAAGTAGAAAAATTTAGCTTTTGTTTCCTTGTTGCTGAACATATGCCACTGCAGTCAGTGATCATTTAGTCATTTCAGCTCTTTGAGAATATTTTCATCCTCATCCCCATCCATTCTCCTTTTGTCTCATTAAATTACGTTCATACTAAACTAAGACTAACAGTGCAGTGAAAAAGCTGTTTTGAACATGCAGTTGAATTCTGTAGCTCCTCTGGTCTAGAAATCATCTCTAGGGTTCATGTTTTATCATTTGTTTTTAGCTCTTTCTTTGAGGTGGGAAGGGTTTGTAGTTAAGAGCCCATTATCAGAGTGAAGGATGCAGGAAATCCAAAATATTTATGTTTGTTCATGGCACGCGGACAAGAAACAGTGCTCAAGAAAAGGGTTTTCTGATTAAGTGATTGAAAACACTCTGGTGTATGTTAATGGCTTCTTCTGTCCAACAGATAACATCATCTTTAGCTTTATCGCTGTTCTTGAACTTATTTTAAACATTCTCCTGTGCTCTTCCAATTATATACTGTGCTCTTTAGGCATCCCGTCTCTTCACTGCAAATCATCTCATTTGTTTGCTTTCTAATTTTTTTGCCTGCAGGTTGGGTGTAAAAAGAAGCATTTAAAAGATACTTGAAGTGAAAAAATACTTTCCCGAGTAAAATTAATTTGCATGGAATTAAGCCATACTCTTACAGAAAAAGAAAAATTGTTTTTTAAAAGAATAACACTTGAATTTTAATACCTTGATATCATTCTGGCTGCATGAGCACTCTGAAAAGATAAAGATGAAGGAAGATCTGATCATTATTTAAATGTATGCAAAAGACTCCCAATGAGATAAAATTAGGTATGATCATGGTAGATCACGATTTTTAAGACACTGAATATATCCTTGTCTTTTGAGCTGTAAGAATCTGTCCAGGATAAGATACTTCAAAGGCTTTTGTACCAACCATAGTACCACTAATAGTAACTTATAAGACACCTTTCATTGTGTAGGATCCCAAAGAGAATAGTAAATATGTCTGCTGCTTCTTCATTAAAGAACTATGCTTTTAATAAAAGCGCTATGTCTATATCAGATGTACATTTTTATTTAACTATTTTGCACTGTCTGTATCAGTAAGTAGGGAAGAAGGCTGATCCAGAAATTAGTACATAACTGTAGGCCTGGATTTGATCTAGTCTGTTGATGAGTGTGTAGCAGATGAACAAAATAAAACATGACTTTTCTGGTGAGAGGAATAGGGAGGGAGAGAGAGAAAGGGAGAGGACAAGAAGGGAGGGAGAGCACAGAAGTGGGAGGACTGTCTTCCAAGACCTGATTCAAGATTTATTTCTATATTTTGCTCACAATTAAGTACAAAATTTTTTCTTAAGCTGCGTCTAAAAATTCAGCCCCACCTTTTCTGAGTCAACCACTCTACTCCCCTGGCCAGTCGGATGGGTATTTAAACCTTCAGAGTGAGCTGGGTGTTAAAAGAAGTGTGATATTTTCTTGTTTGTAGGGATAATCACTATGCTATTTTACAAAAGGTAGGTTACATCAGTGGAGGTTACAGTGTTTTAAAATAAAAAGTGAGGTGAGCTATTGGAAAAAGAGAGAGCCAGGTTGTGCACCCTGGGAAGACAAATGTGCACCAGGGGATCTCTGAGTGATCCGAACGATCTGAATGACCAGCAGGATGTGAAGCACCCACCCTTTGTCAGCATCTCGACAAAACCAGAGAATAAGAGGTAGACTTAGATCCTACTTACTGTCATTTATTGACTGCAAACAAGCAGAAGTTCCTAGAAGGGACTTATTCTTTGTTTGTGTACATGAAAAAAAATCCGAGTCTATATTTCACATCCCCGGATCTCTGGTCTGTGAGATGAGAATAGAAGACTTAATTCAGATGTTTATTTCTTTGGAGGGCAGGGGTAGGGAAATGCTGATAGAATATTAAAAGTGGTCAGCATTAGAGCTGGATTAGTATTTCTTAACATAGAAATGAGTTGGCATTCTTAAAGGAATAAAATAATTTAACACATTTTTGGTAAATATTACTGTTGTTTATTGAATTCTTCTTTCAAGCATGTATGGTATTCAACTACTCAGAATTACTCTAACACCTCATAAAATTACTTGTTGAACACATCATTTGATGAAAAATGGTAAATTTCTCAGGTAATGTATTCCTTAAGTACTATTCATCCAGCTATAATACAGATAAGAGATTTTTACTAAAACACCAGGCACTTTAAGATCCTTTTGAATTGAAGGACCTACATAAATATTGAGTTCTGTGGATAGAAGGATTTACATCAGTCTAGCTCTGTTGAAATTACAGCAGCTATACCCATTTCTACTGATATAAATCCAACTCAGTTTACAAGTATTGCACAGATATGTTGACTTTTCTTTTATACTAATGAACATATCATACTTTTACCCATTTATCTATCGTTATGTTTCTGTCTAACTTTCTATAGGATACACACATGAAACTTTTCCTGCATCACTGAAATGCTGGTATTCATTGAGGTGAAAGGCAATTTCTGTTTAACAAGAGACAGAAACACAAAACAAATGTTTAGGACAGGAAGTGAAGGAGAACTAATCCAGCTGAAATTCCAAGGGGTTCCAAGCAGACAGAATAATACTTGCAGATGTGATTAAATTACTTGTTGTGAATATTTTTTCCCCATTTAGTCCTGAATTTAGGACTATTTTTCTTAATCTTATTGTTGTATCATAAACCGTATCATCCACTAAGGGTAATATTAATGTGGATATATTTTATTCACCAGTGTTTGCTTTTGACTTTCTCATAAATATATTATAATCAATATATTTTATAAGCACTGACTGAGGCTTATCATAATTAATATTTTTTCTCCATGGGACATAGCTGATCATCTAAACCTTATGCTATTGCTCTATATTCCTGATGGATGGTTACTCTTTAAGACCCTGTGCCTCCTTTATTGAATGGAATACCAAAGGACGAAAAATGAATGCCAAAACATTGCATTCTTATAAATATTAATGCTGAAAATACTCAAAGTTTTTGAAATCACAACATTATAAGTGAAGTGGAAATTTTCAGGGTGTCTAAAAGAGTTACAGTGGCAGAAATAAAGTCGAACAGTGTTAACAGCTTACTTTTTTAAAATAGTCAGTTTTTGTATTTGTTCAACCACTGCAATTGTCCAAATTGTCCTGGAGGTCTTTCTTCACTCTCAGCCAGGACTAAGCTGCTGGAAAGATGACGCAGGTGAGCACCATCACCATAACAGAAGAATGCCTCAGAGCCAGTTTATTTCTGGATCTCCTTGTCTACGTTGACATGAGGACACCCTGGAAATCACAACTTACAGGCTGTAAGTCCATTTGGGCTTTATTCCCATTGCTCAGCCAACCTTCTTGTGGCTAAATAAATGTTCACCTCAAATTCCCAAGTTCCCTTCCTTTTACTGAAATTCTGTGGTGCTGGGAGAAGTTGTCAGGGAGGGAAGAAGGTCCTGGGTATACAGCACCTTGGGACTGCTCCTCCCGGATACATGCAAGCCATCCTGCCCACCATCCTGGCAAATGCTGCTCACTTCCCAGGATGACAAGGCTGGAAGCAGACCAGTGGCTGAGGCACAGGTAGGCAGCCCTTCCTCCAGGAACAGGTTATATGGCTGAGGCCTCTGTCCCCTCCAGGACCAGTTTCCACCAGCCCTTCCCACCATCGCAACCCTGCCGCACACTTCACCGTGTAAGCCATGGAAAAGAGAGTAAAATAGCTTGCTGGTAGAGAAAAATCATTGTGAACAGTGGAGATGATCCCTGGAAAAGTTTCTGGACCTGACAGGTTTTCAAACCTATGTTTAAACACTAATTCTAGACCCCGATTCATGTCCTAACCTTCACTATTAGCTATTCCTTTTGAAGCAGTATAAAACAAAGAGATGAAAAATATTCTCCTAATAGAGTGTCTTTGCATCTGGAAACCACACCAATTGAAATATCATCGTGGGTAAGTCCGCTCTGCAGACACTAATTGATATTGTCTGAATGAGTGGAAGTGTCTGTCAGAGAATCCTTTTAAACTGCTGACTTGTTTCCATACCCAGTACACTTAAAATTGGCATGATGTTAGCTCCCCTCTTACAAATCCTCATATTTTGATTTATGAATGTTTTCAAATTTTTAAGATTCTCGAAAATGTTGTTTCACCTGTAAGTAGAGAGATAGCTTGTTTGGCTAACTGCCTTGAATGACTGTGTGCCAGGTAATGAATAATGCCATGTTCAATATTCTAAATTTGTGTTCCAAATTCTGAATTCCAAATGAGCTGCATGGAAGTATACTGATAAGTGGCTGATTTTTACTGCAAGGATTGTCTTATTTTAAACTTTAAATTTAGTTGCCTTACTTTACTCGAAGGATTTTTTAGTGGAGTGGGATTTAAAGTGATAGTCCATAATATTCCTACATCTTTCTAAGTCTTGGATGATGCCAAACTGAATAAAGGGATAAATCAGTGCAATCTATTCCTGCAAAATAAAAGGACAAAACACGTCTCTGGGTGTATTTATCAAGAGTTAAGCCAAGAATGAATTTCTTTCAGGTATTAAAGTACCAAATCTGTTTAGATACTCTCCTGAGGCCAATCAACTTTATTAAATAAACACTATATTTTAAGTTGGGCACTCCTTTTAATTACATTATATAAAAAATTGGGTAAAAAACTCAAGTGGAGAACTCAGGGAAAGCATTTGCCAGTGGTGGGCTCAGAGATACTGTACTATTTTTCAGTCTGGAATGTAAGGAAGCATTGTGTTTGTTTTTAATTTACATAACCTCATGATAACTGCTGACTATTTAACAAGCATGTTTGAAAATTGAGGTTAATAAAATCAACATTGACAAAGAGACAAAGGAATTAAGTCTTTTATTAGAAATTTAGAATGAATATGAACTAAATTTTGTTTAAATATATAACTGAGGTCATCACTATGTAAAGAAATGTGAAATGAAGATAGTTCACATGTTTTGTTGCTGCACATGTTATGGAGATTGTATATTATTTTAAATTCTCTCTAATTAACACTTCCTAAGCATAACTAGTGTCACATATACAGATGTGGAAAACTACTAAAATCATGCAACTGATAAGCAAAATAACATCAAAAGTCCATTACAATTATCACAATATATTTTGTTCAGTATAATAACATGGAACTGATAATCACTATTTAGCTGCAACTATGTAGCTGCTTTAAGACTAATAAAATGCAAAATAAAACCCGGTTTCAATATCAAGAAAGTCATAGCAACAGAATTGCTATTAGTTAGTCAAATATATACAGAGGTGTAGATGTGGAAATGATTGACTACTTTAACTACCACTACATATTGTTATTGGTCTTGATTTCACTTGTACAAAACTTTCAGGTTATTCAGGTTTATTAGCAAATTCTGATTTACAGAGAGATACCTTTGTTCCTCCTGGTCTTGTTTTAGCCCATTTTATCAGGATATTCTCCACTACCAGAGTGATCTCCAGAGAAGTATATTTGCTGACTTTTAGTGTAAGAAAAATGCCCATCATCTGTAATACATGTTCAATGTATTTTATTGTCTAAACCCCATGTGAATTAATTTACATCTCCATAGTTTACATGAGGAATGTTTCTGTGTCAGGACAATAGAATATGGCTTTGTCAGTCATAAACAGCAACAAAAAGTGCAAGTCAAAAGTGAAAGAGCACAATCACAGAGCAGACTTAGTCCACCAGAAAAATAGCACTATTTGTAAAAAGCTATTACTGAAATCTTTAAAAAATAAATTTGCTGCACATTTTAGGGTCATAGGCATGGAAGTACTCATCACAGCAATTTCACTGCAAGATGTGGGGAGCAGAAGAATTCCTAAAAGTCATTTGGTCACCAATCATCTTGGCTCAAGACCAAAGTCAGATTAATTAGTAAAATTAGTGCCAGAAGACCACAATCTTCAATAAGAGGTGTAATCCCTTTCCATAATGTTGAATGAAACTGGATCCTGGGAAGACAGCGGATTTCTTGTCATAAATTATCATTCACTGCAAACAAATTAATTGAAATACAGCTTAGTATTGAAGTTCAGCTACAAAATGTTATGTATCTTGGAATAAAAAGGATAGAATTTGGTCATGACAGTTTTTTTTCTCAAAGATTGTTTCTATTCAGATCTGCAAGATAGTACTAATTGCATTTTATTTCTTATCTGCCATGTTATTTTTTTTCCTAGAAAGAGATAAACCTCCAAGTTCTCTTCTGTAGAGTCCATCCTGTGTAGGTTATGTAGGTCTTTCACATAAGTGAGAAGTTCTTCAGGCACTTCTATCATATTAAAAAAAAAATAAATAAAAAAACCCCAAGGTGCTGTTTGTGAAATTTATAATCTTTTCACTTCCTCAGTTGGCATATTGCATTTTAATGGCAGTAAATATTAAAAACTTTGGCGTTCTTTTCTTATCTATTTTCTTATCTCTGTTTCCTTATCTGTCTTTTCTTGGTTTTCATTGCCCTTATGTTATTCATCAAGATAAAGGAGGGCCCCAAAACTGTCTATTTCCCAAAAGTTTCCTTGTATAATCTGTCACTGTAGGAGAATTTCCTTTTTTAGTTCTTAACCTTTAAGAGGAGCTTGTGCCAAGATGGGCTCTGTGCATTATCTGAATCCTGCTGAATATGTTTGAAGTTCAGCCCTATGTTAATGATGTCCACAGAAGTCTTGGCATCATCTTCAAAGATGTGTAGGGCCATATTTTAAAGGTATTTAGGCACCTAAGCATGTTTTTATCTCTGGTTTTAGGTGCCTAAACATGAATTTATCTGCTGCATTAGCTGATTAAAAAAATGTGTTTATGTGCAGTTTTAAAAATCTGGCCATAAATTTTCAGGTAACTCAAGAAATATTCAACCAAGACCACAAAAGGTTCCAGAGGAGAATACATCACTGTATGATGTG
>WAAG01042624.1:0-16102 GCA_013390105.1 Tichodroma muraria | reverse complement strand
AAAACCTAATTTGCAATTTATGTCTTGGAGCAAATCATTATTTATTTGCACTGGTTTCCAAGATGTCATCCAAAAGCTCTGCTTCGGTGTTTTCATGTAGTCTGTAGCTATGCAGGGCAAATGAAAGCAATAGAATGTAGGACGTCTCTCCAGTTGTCCATCAAACCCCAGTAATGTCCAAAACTCACAATATCCAGAAGCGTTTAANTGGCTGATTTGAAAGCCTCTGGTGTTACATAACTTAGCTGCTGTGCTGGTGCCCTCCTCTCCAGGAAGAGTGGACTTTAATGGTCCCCCCCTCTCACCAGTCCCAGCAGAAGAGAACAAGCCCTTTTGAGGGTGAATTGAGTCTTTTGACAGCAGTCCCCTTGCGGCAGGTGAGGTTTGAGGCACCAAGGAAGATTATTTTGACTGCAGAAGCATATCCTTGGAGGGATGGAAGTTCCTAAGGCCTTTCGTAGCCAGGAGAAACCTCATACAGGTGATGAAGAGTAGATGGAGATCAGTCTGAGTTGCTGAAAACATCTGGCTCCTAACTTTAAATACAGAATGAGGAGGAAAGCGTCTAAGATCCCTTTATTCTCTGAGAAGCACATAGAAAACAGAATAATTAACCTACAGTGGATCATGTCAGAGAAATACAGTAAATTAAATGTCCAGGTGAAAAATAATTACTGTAAAAGGGCATGGGCCTCATGTCACATGGAACTTCCATTTATAGAGGGCTAATGCATGATTAGGAGATGCTGTTATTCCGTGGTTAATGAGTAATCTAGGACTTTTCAGCCATACGATTAAGCCTTGGTAGCTCTCTCATGACTAAAATCTCACTGTGGGAGCCACAGTATTTTTGGCACATAAGAAAAATGTGGTCTGTCACAGTGGGAAAAAGGCTTCCCAGACCCCAGACCACCTAGCATCATTTTCACACAGCCAGGGAAAACGTTCATCAGAGTCACAGACATGAAGTGAGGGAGAGTTTCCCTGGGACACCTGGGTTCTCCAGTCATCTTCATGCAGGCATTGGGGTTGAACTGCACCCAAGATTTTGGCTGATTTTATGATATTTTGCAAGGTCTAGTTGGGGAGGAGTGAGACAGTGATGTAAATTCCACAGAGGCAAGTACTTCACAGCATATATGAGGAGCAAAACAGAAGGCCAACATATTCAGGACACTTTTGCCAGTAGCAGAAGCTATACCACAGATGGCAAAACCATCACAGATTTTTCAGTATGGGAACGGAAGTCATTCATTTGTGGGGAATTTTTTTTTTGTTCACCTAAAATCCCAAGATGGAAAATAGCTATAGAAAACTTCTGTCAATTCAGGGACACCAAGATACAAATCAAGTCTTCTGCTACACTTCACAAAAAAATAAGAAGCAAGTTGTCTGAGTATGAGAAGCACATGTGCTTCCATATGTGGGTTACTTTTCCATTATTTGGTGCTATTCTGGTAAACCTGTAGCTGGCATGAGGTCTGGGTTTCTCTCATGCATGTTTTTGGGATTTTTTTTTAATTAAGATGTAAGCAATTCAATTATACACTTTTCTTTGAGCTAGGCATTTGTGTTACGAAGTAAGCCTGGCAGGATCTGGCATGCATGAGGCAGGTTACAACAAAACAGCAACTGCTTGCTTACAGCTGGCTAGAAGCAAGTCTCATCCTGAGCTAGACGCGCCAGTAGCCATCTTTAGTGAGGCAGAAAGAAACCTCTCTACAGCTGCTAAAAATTCATTGCCTGCTGTGCTTCAATCTCTCTTCAGAGCCGGATTCGTAGGATGTGGAATGACACAGTTCGAAAGCAGTCCGAGTCTTCCTTTATTACTGGAGATATAAACAGTTCAGCTTCACTCAACAGAGGTAATTATAAACTATTTTTTCGTATCTCTAACTCTTCTGATGGCTTTAAGGAGTCTGAAATGTGTTGCCTCTTTGCCCTCTGCCTTTTCCTCCTCAACCCCCAATGTCACTGGACCCTGTTCTACCACCCAAGAAATGTTACAGTGATAAATGGCAGGAAGTTTTTATGGTGGTGGTTGCCTTCTTTTTCTTTTATTTCTTTATTTCTACATGTGCATTTTCAAGAATTGTCATTTCTGGAAGGAAGTTAGGAAAAGTGAAAGAGAAACGAAACTAAGCTGAAATCTCCCCTTTCCCTCAGAAAGCTGCTAGTGCCAGAAGCAGCACCTTATTGCTGACAGTGAAAATGGGCCATTACAGCACTGTATAGCCTGTGTTAAGCATCACAAGAGTCCTGATTGTCCTGCATATGTAGCAGTACTGTCATCTTTACAGAGCAAAAGTGAACAGCAGAACACAGACGTAAGGAAAAACTGTGCTTGGAACAAAATTGTCTGTGTTGGTGTTAATTTACCTAGTTTGAAGAACTGACTGATGTGAACTTTATAGACATCTGTGGAGGAAAGGCTATCAAAAATGTATATGCCAAACAAAACGTGGTGTCTGGCACAAGAGGAAATATGAACAGCTTTTTTAAACCAAGTGTTTTTCAGGGAGTTGTAGGAAAATGGTGGTAGCAGAATACCAGAAAAAGAGCCTCAGAGATTGTTTCCTTTCTCCTCCAGTACAGCTACATTATGAATTAACTTTGAGCAACCAGATGCCAAACTCTGTTTTGTGTTATCTGTCCAGTTGATGCTGAAATTAAGAGGATAGAATTTGAGACTTCTGGGCCTAGATGTTCTCTCCTGATGATGAAAATCAAACATATTTCCAGTCCTGATAGCTGGTCGGCAAAGCTCAACTGAGAATTGAGTTGGAACTTTGGTTCCTATTCAGTCTTTATTCTCACAGAATTCCCACTGATTTTAGGGTGAGTTTTGCCTGAGGATAGGCTTGAAGGATTTTGACTGTGCTGAGTAATATTGACTGCTGAGTGCTGGGGGAACTAGGGGTATATGATTCTGTTCTCTGAACATTATACACACTGCCCAGATCAGTGCAAAGGGGGAAGGCAGTGTAACATGGAGCGGTACTGTTCTTCAGCTCGTTGGTCTTTTTTGTGCCAGGATATTTTCCCTTTGCACTGAAGATTCATTAATAAAGTTGACTATAAGATTCCATTACTGCAAATGCCTGATTTATCCACATAGGTTGCCCTCACATCTCTCTCTGTCTCTGCATTAAAGACTGCAGAGCAGCAGCCAGACTTCTCTTGGTCTCATATAGGGGGAAATTGGTTGTCACACAAAGGTTCTAGCAAGAGACACTGTTTCCCTCAGCCATCTCACTGCTCCATCTCAGTGGCAAATCAAAATGTGTTATGCATGAAATGTTTGCTCCTTTAGTTGTCACGGAAGTTGAACTTGCTCTCTGATGCAGCTGAGGTTACCAAGGGATATGTTTTAGCAAGCAGGATTTTCTGGGCCTGTTAGTAAAAGAAAGGTATCTCTCCTTTCTCGGTTGTGCGTTTTTTTCTGTGCAAAGAGGGAACTTTGACTGTCAGCTGGGACAAGTGAAGAGGTTTCAAGTAGACAGTCTTCATCCCAGTGTGGTGAGAGCCTGTTACTAGATGTGCCTGTTACTTAAAGGTCAGTTGGGAAATGAACTGCCAGGAGAAACATCTTCAAAGCAGGTTTCATCCATCTGTTTTCCTTGTGTAACACTGGATGAGGTGAATCACCTGAAGGGCCTGAATCTCTACTGACTACAGAAGCAGCCTGATAAGTATCTTAGAAGGGAAGCCTTTTAGGTGGAACACTGAAGTGACTTGAGTAAGTTTTACAATTCTACAGTCATTCTCCCTCTTTTTTACACAGGCGGGCACAATATTTGTTGTTGGGGTTTGGGTTGTGTTTNNNNTGGTAAGCAGAAGTATTTGCAAAGTGGAGGTTAGAAACATTTTTATGGGAGATGGCATCTCCAAAGCAGCAAGTGGTCAGTTCCATATGGAAATACATCTGACATCAACAGTAATCCCGGCTGCACGGGACTCCAGGTATTTCTCCCTTTATCCAGTTTATTTCAGCTGAAAAGCAACATTTGTGGTCTTAGGGCTTTGCACAGAGAAAAGTTTCCAGTGAACTGCAGCCTGAGCAGTGCAGTGGGACAATGTGTTTTTTACAGTTCTTGTCTTGCTCTTAATATTTACATATATATTCATCTTTATAGGAACTGTTTCATTAATGTTTTATTTACCAGCTATTAAGGCTCAGAGGATTCAGCTATGTCTTTTTCTGATTTAGCAGATAACACACTGCTTATGGCTCTTTTCAGCTTCATATTCTCTTTTATTTACTGTTCTCCCCTCTCCCTGCCAAAGTAATTGACCATAATGTTACTTTTCTTATTCTCATTAATCACACCGGCAATTTCAGGCGTAACACCAAACTTGCCTGATGTAATATGTTCTGTAATGAAAACTTTACTCTGTCCTAAGGCATACAAGACTATTTCAGATATTTCCTGAAGGTAATGTCTAATTATTGATTAATAAAAAGTATGTCTGGCTTTGTTTCCCCTTGCTGCTCATTATGGCTTAGTAGTGATGTGGATTTGGGTTTGTTATACCACTGAATATAATGATGTATATACCCCGGGAGGAAGGGAAGAGAAACTGGCTGTGGATTTCCTTTCTTACCTGTCGAATGAAAAGCATGCCTGTCCCCACCCCATGATCATGGTCTCAGTTTCAGGATCCAGGGGGATTCCTGCTCCTTGCACTCCCACTCTGCAACTCTGTTCAATTTTTCACACCCTGAGTCTGGCTGCATACTTCTGCCATGTATTTCACATCCAGCCTGTGGTCTACATTTCTTTCCCTAGTGCTGAAAACTTCAGAGGTGTAAGAGCTGAACCAAGCTGATTACCTCGTAAGTAGGAAAAAGAAGTTTCCCTTTGCCTGCAGGATGTTTGGTGTGTGATCTTAATGCAAGCACTTGGATGCAGTACTGAAAAGGTGGTACCAAAGGAATGGATGTGGGATGGACTGTTTGTTCGAGTTTAGTACTTTGAAGGATGAAAAGTGGAATGTATGAAGGAAAAGCAACAGAGCTTGCCTGAGCTTTGGGTACATCCAGTTGGCCACCTCAGGATCATGAGGGTTGGGTCTGTTCATACCTTCAGAGTGTTAATATCAAAAAAGCTCTGGTGTAGCTCAGCCAGCCTTGCAAACAAGCAGTCACAGCACAAAACAGCGATGTGATGCCAGCCTATTTTTATCCATGTCTTAGGTGAGAGGCAATACAGTAATTACTGTCTCTCTTTGAATATGAGACAACTGGGAGAGAAAAAAGATCATCATGAACTATGTGGTACTTTGTTACCCTTCAGGTTTTCAAGCTGGGGGAAGGGAGGTGGTGGCATAATGTGTGTGGTGGTTTTTTTCAGAGGAAAAGTGGAAGTTATCTGTAGAGGAAAGGACTGTTCCTTGTTTTGGTAAGACTCAGGAGCAGCAGAGACAAAGGACTTTGTCGCTGGTAAAAGACAGTGCTTTGTCAAAGGAAAATACTGAGGGGGATTTGTGTATATCAATGCAAGTTAGTACATAGTAGTTTTTCCCTCTTCAGGGAAATAATTGGGCTAGGGGTAAAGCCACCAGATTTCATAGAGAATAGAAACTGCTCCAGAAGTGTGTTGTGTTGGGTCAAGTGCTGTTCTCCTGCTGTAATGCTCTCTTAGCTTATAAAGTAGATAGCACATTTAATAGTTTATCCCAACATCAGTCCTGCTATAGAAACAGGAGTGTGTACACCACTTGTCTTTTGGCTACTGGAAACGGAGATGCAACCCAGGTCCAAGATCCAGCCAGGAGAGAGACACAGGGCGAGGACTGGGTGCCCAGAGCCAAGCAGGGCTGCGGCTTCCTGGTGGGTCTCATCGAGATCACTGAGGCCTACAGGGGCCATAAGGACCTCAGAAGCTGTTGCAGATTGGAGCCCAGGACCCCTGGCAGCTCTTACTGAAGGATAGTAAGTCTTTAATCCAAATTCATCCATGTGGCCCTAAGGGGTCCATTCATGAGGGAGTAGGCCCTTGCCAGCAAACCCCCTCGGAGTCATCACAAAGCCCTCAGATTCCCAGTATTGGCACAACAGATATTATCCCTGACTAGGAAAGCTGTGTTCATTCCCTGTTTGCTCCCATGCAAATGGGCTGAAATGGGAAATGGAAATGAGGGTGTTGTTTGTCCCTCCCCCTTGCTTTTTCTTCCCAAATGCATGTTTCCTCTTTTGGGTAGCATTCCAGAATAAATACTTGACTTCCCTTTGCTTTATTATTTCTCTTCTGTGTTTTTAAATCAACCACAAAGACTTAATCTGAAACACACACAGGAAAAAGGGAAATTATTGCTACTGTTTTCAGAGGTAATCAGTTTAATGTCAAATTCATGTGGATTTCTTCATAATGAACAGAACAAATTGAGCTCAAATTCAAACAGTGGGAATCTGAGTCAGAGAGGAAAATTAAAATGAAGAACATTAATATCCTGATTTCTAACCCAACCGAGACCTGATTGTTTCCTAAATGAAATCTCCCATCAAATTCCTTCCACCCACACAAAAATATAATTAAGCTGTGATTTCCAGACTGAAATCTTACCTGCACTGTGAATTCAGTAGGGACAGCTGTGTGTGTTGTAGAATTATTTTCAGGTGGATATGTTTTCCTGCATTTTTCGGAAGCAGTTATTTAGAAAACACCAGCAGAAGGTTAAATTCTTCCTTTGGTAGGAGACTGTCACTCTGGAAGACAGGAGGTATAGGTTACCACTGAGACAGTGCAATGAGTCAGGTTTTGGTCACCAACTCTGACCTTTCTGCTGTGAGATGAAGGCTGCTGGACATCTCTCAGTGCTGCAAGATCAAGAAATTTCAGTTTAGCTGTCTGCAGGGGTAATGGGTGCGATGGTGTGGACATAACTGGCCAATACAGTAGTGAAAACAGGGTGGAATTTGATGTGGTGAAAAGCACGGGCAAGCAGGGGAGGTGGGAGAAAGAAAAAAAAAGAAAAGGAGCAGAACTGGATTCCCCAGGGACCTCAATACCCATCCCTGGAACACTTGAAAGTGCAATTGTTACTCATTATAACCTATTTGCCAATGCTGACCCTTTGCTGCCTAGATAAAGCAGTGGAAGTACTACTGTTGTCATGCATCAGCCTTTCTCAAGGTGCTTGTTTGCTCCTTGATGGATTAATGTGACTGGTGTGACAGAGATTTCTGCTAAATTTATGTTGCATATAAAACAAATAGCAATCAGCCAAGCTCTGGGAGAGGTGGAAGTCCCTCTGCTCATCTTGATAAGATATTCAGAGGACACCACCAAATGATCTATCACAGTATGTCTACACACTTCTTACCTACTCTGAGTAACACCTATGGCTTTTCTTGTGGCTTGAAGGTGTTAGAGAATAAATACTTCCTCATTTTTTTCCCATTTGTTGTCTTTTTACAGTTGGCAGCAAACAATGCCCCAGTTCCTCCTGTTAAGTCAGTCATCTTTCATGTCCTGTCATTCAGAGAGATCATTTTAGGGTGTGGGGACTTACTCATTTTAAATTAGTGAATTGTGGCTATATGAACATGCATGTTGGCAGCAGTGTTAATGGTCACTTTTTTTTCTGTTATTTCTTGTTCCTGGTGTGGTTCTGGGGTAAGCAAGTTCAGTGCAGAGGACTCACAGAATGTCCAAGGTCCCTGCAGTTACTCTCCTTGTTCATGAATGCATCTGTAGGTGCCTAAAGGGAACTCACCAAAATATTCAGGGATATAAAGATACACATTATTCTTGGTTTCTGAGCACTTAACAGCTCAAAGACAATTGGACTAAAGAAAAGTGTCTGTCTTTTGCAGACACTTTGGTCTTGTGAGTACCATCACTGCGCAGCTGCATATGTGTGCGGAGCAAGAGCCGTGTCTGTTTAAAACTGAACACCCCCTGGAGGCGCTTGAAAAGCTTTGAGCTCTGTTTTCAGTCATGCTCGGGCTTTGATAGATGTAAATTCAGAGGAGTTATCAAAGCTGAACCTGGGATGGCCCTCGACAGGGACAGTAGCCCCAGTGACCATTCAGAGACCATCATCTGGCAGCGTGCAAATCTCACTTCTTCATTGTCATTACTTCAAATCTAAAACACAGCTAAAAATCTAAACCACAAATCTAAAACTCTCCCCCTGAACCTGTCCCTTTGTGCAGAGTGCTGAGGGGTGCCAGTGCCTGACGTTGTCTGTGCTGGCCATTGCTGAGCTGGCAGGAGCAAGGTGCCGCATGAACATGAGGGATGCAGCTGTCCTTGCCCTTGAGCATCATCCTTCACATTGCAATGCCCTTAGTCCTGGGAAATTTATTCTGTGTTTCAAGTCCTGGAGTCCTGGAGCCTGGAGGTCCATCAGTCCTGGAGCCTGGAGGCCTCTGGTTTAGCCACAAACAGCAGCAGCCGTGCCAGTCTCATCCCCTTCTGGAATATGATTAGATGTTCAGTTTCTATAACTTTTAAGTCAAGGCTGCTACTTGAGAAGGGGGTTTTGGAGGTGCTTAAGAATCCCTGACAGCACTTTGTTGCTAATCCAGACGCAGCCTGTGGTTTATTTTCTAGCATCTCATCCAGCCACAGCTGCTCGAACGCTGCAGTTCCTGCTCTTCACTGGACACCCTTGGTGTTCAAGGGTGCTCACTGTCCCAGCACCCTGGGTGCTTGTATTAGTGCTCACAACTCCAGGGACAGCCTGCAAAAGAAAAACATAGTCAATTTATATCAGGGCTTCAAAACTTCCATTTTACCCGCTGCAGGAGGCTGTTCCTTTACCTCCCCATATCGCCACCACTGGCATTTTCCTAATGAAGCTCTTTGGTTTCATCTCCCCTGCCCTTCTGTTTCTTCTGTTCCCTCTTGTAACTCTTACAGACACACTTTCCCTTCCCTGACCCCATGGATACCTTTCCTAGGGCCCATTGCCCAGATGGAGGGTGTATTTGGAGGGAGTAATCCACATGCCATTGCACCAGTTCTGTCACGAGGGATTGCTGTTTGTATGCCAGACATCTCTGAAGCCCTGTTAAGCAGTTGTTGGTTTGGCTAAATGTCAGCAACTGGCCTCAAAATGACCCATCCTGATTATCACGTATGAAGTAAAGAGAAGTTCCAGGTAGGTGACAGCAGAGAAATATTTTCTTTGTAAGGGAAAGTCATCAGCCTTTTGGACTAGCAATTGCTTCTAGTGGTATTTATCTTTTCTTTTTTTCCCCCTCTTTTTCAATCAGGTGTACATTTTATGCTAGAAAAAGTATGATTTTCTGCATCAAGGATCAAAACTTAGGGTGTTTAACTCTTATTTCTGCCTATGTGCAAAATTAATCCCATTGTTGATATTCTCCTGGTTTATTCTGCCTCTCTGCTGCCTGGGACTGAGTTAGCTGAGATTTGTTGCAGTGATTTCAGTGAGTGACATGACATTCTTCCTTTGGGAGATATTATGAACTAGCTTTGATTTCAGGATTGACAGCCATATAATTGGAAGTTCAGTCATTAGGTGGATCGGCTTTAAAGAGGAAAAGTAAGGGCAAGGCAGTTTCTGAAATCAGAGCAGGCTTTGGGGAGTATTAGATCTGGCGGAGTATTGCTGCACAGCAGTCTTAATATGATGACTGTGAAGGAGGAAGGAAGAAAGCATAGCTGCTTTTATAGATTCCTGGAAGCATGGTACAATTTTCACCACAGGCAGGGCTCTCTGCGCATCTTGGGTAAGGCCTCAGGTTTAGTGAGAAATAATCACAGGCAGGAACAACTAGGGATAGTGCATGTTCATATAGTCGAGATACAACGTGGTATAAACCCTTGTAAGGGGTAGTGGTGGTGTAAAGAAATGTCCCATCCTGGGACAATGTTTCTGCTCCAGGAAGTGAAAAAGTAATTAGCGAGTGAGCAAATACTTGTAAATTGATGTGGACTAGCTGTGTTTTGAACATGGCCTGCAGATTATAATCTAGCAGAAGTTTTTCATCTGAAATCATTGCTGAAGAAAGGAAGGGGGAAAAAAAGGGGCAAAGAAATACTTTTGCTCTCCTGTCTCTGCATAAAAGCGCAGGATGTTTCGTGTGGCAGAAGATGGCCCAGAGCTTAACAACCTCATTTGCTGAAACTCCATTTCACTGCAGTCAGTATTAATAGCTTCACAATGAATAGATTAGATGCTGCAAGTGACAACAAACCTATTTGAGAGAAATTTAATAGGGAAGTTTATTGAAGTTTATTAACTGAATCCTGTTGGCTATTATAAGAACAGAGCTCGATAAATCTAAATGTCAGAGCTTTCATTGGAAGGAACTTGGAAAAATGCTGAAAATACCTGTTGTCCTCCAGCAAATACATGTGATTTTGCTTGTCATAATTGCATTTATTGTTAGAACAAATTGTCAACACATGGAAGACCAGGATTCGTTAAATACTTGAAAGAATACTCTACCTGTAGAAAAGGTCACTGTGGAATGCTGGTAAGGAAAGTCTCAAAGAAAACTAGATCTTTGACTTCCACAAGCCTACTTTTGTTTCCCTGGAGGCAAAATGGAATAAGTTAATACTGAGTGAAGTATAAAACCAGCCAGAATTCACAAACTGAAATCAGTGCAGAGAGGCTATTCCAGTGACATTCAAGTCTGAGCTATTTACTACACTTAGGGTAAAGCAGCATGTTGTATGGGGTTGTTTTAATGGACACTTAGAGGAAGACTGAGCTCGTACCTCCTATTTTGTGTCCAAGCTAAGCCATGCCCCCTGATAGCTCAGAAACTGTTCTACCTTCAGGGAATGGTCCATTTTCTTTCCTGGCTGTCACTTGTCCCTGCAGGGTAGTCTAAAGTCAAGGACATGACATGCAAGAAGCTGAGGGACCTGGTTCATGGTGGATGTGAAACACAAGATAAGTTGTATGCTTCAGGAATCAGTGCAGGCAGGAGTACAGTGCTGTGCCCTTACCCTGCGGAAAGGGAGCTGCATTGCTGGCAAAATAGGGAGGAAACAGGATTGAGATTGACTGGAAACACAGCAGTACATATATTTTCTTCTGAAACAAACAAAAAAAGCCCAAGAAAATCTACATTTTGGAATTGCTGGGTCAGAGGCAATGAAACCTTTTGTTATGATTCAGATGTGCTTTTTCTAAATGATTTCTGTTTCTACTCTAATAAAAAGTTGAAATAATATGAAAAAGTCAAAGTCAGTTTTCATACCAGCCACTCTTCTGGAACAAAAAGTGCAAACATTTAATTTGGAAAATACTGTTTTTGTATGGACATTTTTAAGTATTGAATAGTTCATCCAACTAAATTTGTAAGCTGGTCCATTCTCCTTTCTCAGCAAAACTGCTCTTCTGTCACATCTGCTGGGCAGTGGGGGAATCTCTCCAATCCCCTGCTAAAATGCATGTACCAAAAATATTTTGGTATGCAATTGAAAAGACCAGAAGTCAAAGAAGATGCATGGTGGTGGTGTAGCCTGTGCAGACAGATGATCCCAGTTAAAGCACTGCTGCTCAAACCCTTTCAGCCAGGCAGAGCCATGGTGAGTAACAGTATCATCCAGAAAATCTGGAGGAGCAGTTGAATTCATTTCCCTTCCAGCTGGGTAGACCATGCAGATGATTCAAGGTAACCTGGGCAGCTTTCTCAGCCAGCTGCCCACAAGAACTTTTTTGAAATTTATTCCTGAGTGATGCAGACTAGAGTCTGGCAACATGTGCTTGTCATCATAATTTTCATCCTTTGCTTTCAGTGAGTGAATAAACCATACTTGTGTTTAACAAGGTGCAGTTTTCACTACAGTCATTACACAAATCTCTTCGAAAAAATTATTGCTACATTCGGTGTTGTCCTGCATCAAGGACATCAATTTCTACCCTAGAAAGGAAAGAAAAAGGTTCCATTTGGTTGCATACTGTCATTAAATAATACCTACTTTCATAGCCACAGAAAGCAGCTAACTGTAGCTATGTGAATCCTTTGTGTCTGGTTACAATGATGTTAAAAATTGTGGGATTTTTTTTTTGTCCTGGTTGGTTTTCTTAACAGTTTTTCTCAGTTTGCAAGTCAAAAGTGCAACCCTCCAGATCTCCCCCTGCACCCTGAGCACAGGCCATGGCTTTTCCTGGCTTTTTAAATCCTGTATGGCTGGATCTGTGGTACTTGAATCATGAGGATCACTGATGCTGTGAGAGGGGCCGGAGCATCTGTGTGTTTACCCAGCATATACTGGCCCCCTGAAAGACCGTGATTTCTTTCTCCTTGTGATCACAACCTGTAAATCCTTCACTTGAGGAAATCTAGTGTCAGGATACCTTGAACTGAGCACTGGCCTTTCCAGAAACCCAAATTTGAATGTAATTTTGGATATTAGTGCTGACCTGGCAGCTGTGTTTTGCTCTGAGCTTTGGTTGAATACCAGTGAAAACAAGGAGACGTGGGACTGTACTTATACCAGTGTGGTTGCAGGGAATATTTTTGTAGAGGTGTGAGTTCTTCTGTTAAATGTTTGCTGGTTGTGATGATATCATCATACTGTAAAAGGTGAACCTGTGGGTTTGAACCCATCTTTTTTCCAACCCCAAATTCATCCTCCCACACATACACAGCGTGATAGGGATTTGGAAACAGAATGCATTTGCTTTCAGTAGGGTACCTTTGACTAGCAGAACTGAAGGTGATTCAGCACAGCTGGATAGAAGGCAGTTCCCCTAACTAAATAAAGAATGGTAGCTGTGTGCTGGGCTTAGATGTTTCAGCAGAGGGTGGCAAAGGAGCGATTTGTATAGTGGCTGCTATTGCTGGAATGTAGGAAAGCAAAGATGACACAGAGCTGTCGGGTTTGCTGGTAGAGATCTGTGTTGCACCACAGATGCTGAGAGCTGAGGATCCAGCAGTGAATGAATAAATAAAAGTAAGTGATGATAACTGCTGCCTGCTGAGGATATTGGGCACATCGCCAACACCAGGCCAGACAGCTGCCAAGGGTCCCATCCCAAGAGTGCTCTGACAGGGAGGAGATTCTAGGTGGTTGACAGGCACTCGCAGCCCTGATCTTTCTGGTTTTTGGGCCCCTGGACATGCACTGACCTTTGTAATTGCAGCTCCAGTGATGCACACCCACGCACAGGACTGCAGAATAACCCTCTGTGCTGTCCCCCATGGTGGCTGGGGAGAGTGTGCTGCTATAATCCTGTGCTTACTTCGTTGGGGTTTTGTTGGCATTCTATTACCAAGGCCATTTTCATGCAAATGAGGTCATAGTTCCGTAGTCTACCTGCTCCTTCAGCTCCTGCCTCATCTGCAGACCTAATCCGCTCTTCCTAATAGTCCTGTTGGTTGCTATAGCAATGATAAAGTGGTCTGAAAAAGCCAGGATGATACTTAAATGTATGGCTGGTTACATTTTTCTTTCTTTCTCCTGGGAAATAGAAGCCAAATAATCAGATATTTGTTGGGTTTTTTGTTGTTTTGGTTTTTTGTTGGTTTTTTTTTTTGGGAAGGGGGGGGAGGAGGATTTTTGGTGTATTACTGTTTTATCAAAAGCTTTAACTGTGGGACCTTTGGACCCTGGATGCAATCCTCTCTCAGCATCCTTTTAGGCTGGTAATTTTGCAACTCAGGAGCAGTTAGTAAGAAACAAGACCCCAAATACAGGGTAGATATAATTTTGTATTTAAGATGCCAAAGTTACATTTATTGTGTCGTGCAGAGTATGAAGTTTGCCAGCTCACCATGACAGGAATCTGCTGCAGAGTGCTTAGGGCCCAGTTGGCTAAAAGTATTGAAAGATATCTGAACATGTTAGCAGAGGGTTTGTTTTGGATTTGCACCAAGAGACTTACTCAGCACTGCCATTGAAAGTGGCATTTTTAGCAGTAAATAAGAAAATCTTAATGAAATCAAGGAAGAGGAAAGTAGAAGATGGAGTGCTTTTGCTCAGTTGCTGCATACAGGAATGGGTGGCTGTAGTACCAAGCCCTACACACCCAAGAGCAAAAATTACTTATTCTGTATTTTAAACTTTTATTTTACCAATTTTGTAGTCAGAATCATAGATCTGTATTAAAAGTTGGCTGAAAGAGCCATATTTGTGTGAATTCCACTCATTCCAGAGCCCACCATGCTGGCAAATGTAGGCAAGCAAAACCTACATATAAGTGCTTACACAGGTTGATCCCTTCTTTCTTGTCCCAGTCTGAGAGCATCCCTCAAGCAAAACAGCTTCTCCTGTCTAGCCATGGTGGGATCAGCTTGTTCCTGCCTGCTGGGGTTCACTAGACAAGATCAGGCCGTGGATGTATTAAGTGAGATGCTCTTTCTGGCAGCTGGCATTTAAAGACGCCTCAAGCTAAAGTGCTCAAAAGCCCACCACGGGTATATTTTTCATATCAGTTCTCATAGAGACTGAGTTGAGGATTGGGTTAAATCTCAAATGGGAGGATTATATCACTTCTGAGTTTATGGCTGGCATTAACTCTGGACGTTCTCGTGACTTGTATAAAAGTGACCCCCTTTTTGAATCTTTTATGGCCTGGCTTGATTAAAAGTGGGATGAAAGCAAAAACAGTTTTAATGGCCTTAGTGCTCACTGGTATAAAACTAGTGCAAGAAGAGAAATGGTTCCTACAGTCCCTCATCCCAGAGGTATGTGAGATTGAGAGAAAACACATTACCAGAAAGAATTGACTCATTTACCTATTAGTTACATTCAAGGTTATTTAGTTAAGCATTCGTATAATGTTTTCTTACAGGAGACAGCTTTGTTTCCTTATTTTCAAACACAGCAGCTCATCTTGCTTTCCATCAGCATAGACAAAAATATCAGGTGAGAGAAAACAAGTCTTTTTTTTACAGCTGCATGTGTCAAGGAGCCTCCCTGGCATGCAGCCCCCATACAACGCTGCCTTCTACTTTGTCCTGTGCTCAAAATACTGATTAAGTGATCTGCTAATGCCATACGCCTGGGGCTGGGAAGTGCTGGGGGATGAGGGGGGAGAAGCAAGGAACAGTCTGCTCTCTCCTCTACCTGCAAAGACAACAGGAAATGCCATCCCAGGCCTGCATACAAGCATGGCAGGAGGCAGCCTCCTCCTAGCCTGAGGTTTGGCCAGGTTTTGCCTTTCTGTAAATAATTAGTAGGTGTCAGCTTTCAGAGAACCCCCTGCTAAGGGGATTCGTACTAGCCCGAGGCCCTCAGGGCTTATATATCCTCAGCAACTCCATCCAAAGAGATTGTACCCAGTGCCCTACGTGCCTTGCAATGACAGCCTTCACCTCAGCATGGGGCCCACCTCCACACCTAAAAGAGGCAAATGGGGTCTCCATGCTTCAGACATTGGAAAAGCATTCCTGAAAGGGTTACTGTTTTCGAGGATTGGCTTTTCAGTTACTTCTTTGGGTTGAGGCTATCAGATGTTGGTCACAGCCAGG
Organism: Tichodroma muraria; assembly: GCA_013390105.1. Taxonomy (NCBI): domain Eukaryota; kingdom Metazoa; phylum Chordata; class Aves; order Passeriformes; family Sittidae; genus Tichodroma; species Tichodroma muraria. Next base: position 690 of record WAAG01042624.1, on the reverse strand, counting down.
TCACCTGAGCCCTCTGACAATCCTACCCTGACTGGCTCTAGTTGCCCCACCAATTACTTACTTTCCTGGTGGAAAGGTTTTCTCTTTACCGTTTAGTCCTGGAGGTTAAAAACTGTGGTCATACTTCCTGCTCTAGAACTCAGTGGGAATGGCCCTGAAGGGCAAGTTTTTTATTCTGTCATGTCTCTGGAGATCAGAAGTTCAGAGCAAGGGCTTAAGGATTTTTCATCCTGTAGGTCAGATAAAAGGTAGGGGGAGACTTCGCTTCCTGGGTTGATGCCTGCAATAGGAATTGAGGTAGGTCTTGGCAGCCACCTGCCAAGCCATGATGATCCTGAAAAGCACAAGTCCAGAGGTTGCATCTCCAAGGGATAAACCAAAGAGCAAAGGACAACTGCTGGCTGAGTGCTTGGAAACAGCAGCAAAGAGGTGCAGGAGTGGGGAAACAAGGTGTTTGTGGGGTACACAGAGAGCCTTGAGACATGCACTTCGTGGGCACTCTCATTCCTGATAGAAATACCTGACGGAGCTGTAGTGCTCTCACCTTCCAGGATGGATTCAGGTGGTTGTGGATGTTCTTGATGGTGGTATCAGAGAAGTAGCTGAAGTGAAATTTGCCCTCTTAGACATGAGGAACAGCTGCTGTCTGAGAAAGGCTGAGAGCCTTTGGAGAGGCTGCATTTTCCATCC
>WAAG01042622.1:1820-12871 GCA_013390105.1 Tichodroma muraria | reverse complement strand
TCAAAAGGTGTGTGGATGTGGCACTTGGGTAGGTGGTTTACTGGTGAACATGGTAGAGGCTAAGCTAATAGTTTGACTCAATTTTAAAGGTCTTTCCCAACCTTAAATAGTCAATGAAGTTTTATCTCCTTACCCTGTAAAATAAGAATTTAAAAATACTAAAAAACAGCAAGAACTAACTTTTGAGTCACTAATATTTACTGCAACTCTGCTCTCTTTAAATTAAAGTCTGCAGTGTGGCATGATCTCAGCAAGGAGTGGTTCACTGTATGTTAGCCACACTGCCCTCTCAGCAACTCTCTCGTGTTTCAGACGCTCTGCAAAATGCGATATCCGTATCGAGTCTCCCTAGGAGAGATTTTGTGTACTACAGAACATCTCAGCTGTAGAGAGAACAGGACAGTTTTATGAGCAACCACAGTTTGCAAGCAACTCCATTCCAGCTGTTTGTGCCCAAAAGCAGTCAGTGCTTCAGAACGTACAGTAATGAAGAAGAAATGGAAGAGGTCTATTCCCAGGCTTCTAAGAATGTGATTTCAAGGTAGGAGTGTTTTTTTCCATCTTCAGTGATCTCCCACCCTTTTAAGTAATTAATGATTGTAAAGTGTGACATTTGTTTTAATTCCTTAGAATGCTACCCTATCCTTCATTTGTAGAATAGGTAAAGCACAGGCAGCACTCAAAGCAGCTTCCTCCATACTGTCCTGCCAATATGTCTTCAGTATCTTAGAGAGAATATATTTTAATAGATCCAGGCCCTCTTGCAGGGGGGCTACAATACTGATGCACTATGCAAACATCACTTTTTCAGGCATTTCACACCTGAACACACAATAGTAAAGATAAAGATTACAACCAGCTATTTTATTTTCCCTGCTAAAAAACATGACAAGTGTCAAACCATCAATTTATCAATTTATCAGGGGGAAAATGCTCAAACTCCACTAAAAATTACCAAGCATTCAAATATTTCAGAAGGCCAAAATAGCCTGACATTTAAAGCAGCATTCCAGCAATGATTCATTTGAGTCCTGGTAAAAATAATTCACACACACAAAGCCAAAAAAAAAGGAAGCCACAGAATAATAACCTATAGAAACAGAGGTACAACCTGTATTTCTGCAAAAATCACTTTCAGGATTGATTCACCCAAAGTACATGTCCTTTTCAAAAGACTGAAGAGAAGATATTTGCTTGGCTTTATCAGATACTTTTTATATACTAGAATTTAAGACAAGAAAAAGCACATCTGAGAATTGTAAGAGAGAAGCAGTTTCAGATATATGAGAGTACAGAAAGCTGAGCCTCAAAACAGAAAACCTACTACAGGCAGTTTTGCACAGCTAAGAAGTTTGACAGCTTACAAAGACACCTAACAATGTAATAGCAGACAGTGAATCATCAGTTGCTAGCAAATGAACTGAATGCAATTTTGTAAACTGTTCTGAATCTCTAACATCTCTGGTACAGGAAAGAAGTTTGGGGGAAGCAGAAAGGTGTTTGCAAGTGGATAGGCAAATCTCCTGTGAGCCAGCTCATGATCAGTTTTAGAACCTGGAAACAAGTCTTTCCTCCAGGCCCTCTCTTACCCCTCTTCTCCTGCACCTAGCTCCTTGTGACAAAGTGAGCTTGGTCCCCAAGTGCGTCCCTTTTTCTTCTGGCCTCTCTTCTCTTCTTCCTCTCCTTCCTCCTTTGGAAGGACTGAGCTTCGTCCCCACGTTTTACTGCTTTCAGCAGGTGTCACTTCACAAGTAGAAAGAACAGTGGAAAATAGGAAGGAAAAACAGATACACAAATTAAAATAATTGGTTCCATGGCAACATAAAAAATAAAACATGGGCCAGAACAGGAATAGTAACAAAAGTGATTTTCTCATAATTCTGACCATTTATTAACACAAATCTAAGAACCAAATGCCAAAATTAAGCATTCCCTAATCCTAAGTATAGGTAGCCTCTCCAGCTTTATTCCATCAGCAGTTTCTCTTTAGAACAACCAGTTTGAAACCAAACACACAAGTGCTGTGATATCCCATACTGACACTATACATTAGTTAACATGACTTTCATAATTCCAAGACATAGATGTCTTGGAACAGATGTCTTGGAATTCTGTATTATTATGGGAACACTATTTGCATGACAAGTGCCCTTGTTCTTATTTCCTTAAAACAGTAAGTTAAGACACTACAGCAATGCTTACAGTTCTACTCTGCAAATTAGTATTTTTTAAAATTAACTTGTACACCTAAGGAATATGTTTTCTATAGAAACAGTAGTTTTTCAAGAACTTGGGTAAGCATGGTTTTAGCTCCAAAGGAGGTGATACTCCCTCTATCACCAAGACATTCCATTTTTCTCTCTAAATGCATATATGTGAGGGACAAGGCAAACATTTGAAATACTTTAACAGTCCTGTCCTAGATATGGAATCTCGGCATCTTACCACACTGATAGACTGCAAATTTCCCAAATTCAATACTATATTGAGCTCCTTACACTGTATGGCCCTGAGTCTGGGAATAATGGTAGGACTTGCAGGAGGGCTGGAGCAGCTACTGATCAAGCTTTTCCTTTTGTCCATCGTTGGAGAAGCCTGCACAGTGAATTTATGCTGAAAATCTGTTTAGCAAAAGAAAAAAAAATAATAGCAGAAAGAGTTAAAATTCTCTTCTTTTTAATACAAGAAAAAAAGAAATAATAATTTATGGTAACTTTCAAAGAGCACAATTTATGGGATCTATGTAGAAATGAAGTTTTACAGCTAATTGCTATTTGCCCATTGCACACATTGAGAATTCAGAATGAAGATGTGCACTCACAGCCCTGAAAATGTATCTTCTTAGTGTACGTGTGAAACACATACACACACACAAACCTTGTGTTGACTGACATGCCAAATTATATCCCTGTATAAATCCTAGCACCTTACCTCTCAGTTTCTTAAGCACCATCAAAAATAGGTGTTTGCAGACCTAAAGAAAGGTATAGGCAACATACACATTTTATCATCATTTCTCTTCTGAACAGTCAATGTCTCCCAGAAAACAAAGAATATAGTGCAAGTCATCATCCCTGATGCAACAATGAGCACTAGGTGATTAAAAAAACCCACACTTTTGTTTTTTTGACAAATTTAAATCTCCATAAAGAATCTGCAGAGAAATGCTAAGGACTTAGTATTTCTGAACATCATCATAACGTCAACATCACATTCACTCTTAAGAGTGACTCTGCCAACACCTTACTAATATTTAACATTTCTTCCAGAAGTTGGTTCTGTGTTAACAGGAGTTCACACATGAACTAGCAATCAAATACGGCTTTAGTCTCACAGCTATTTTTGGTAATTTTTAGATTCCTACACCAAAAAAATCCAGCAGATTATAATTTCTCCTGCAGCATTATGTAAAATATTCCCTGAGCACAAACCTCCATCATCTTCTATGTACATCCTTTAAAAAACTGATCATTTTGAGTACTAACATGTTAAACCACGACACCACATTTTTACAATAAGCCATATACAGCCAATGGCTAACAAACACGTAATATTTCAAATTTACTTCTGGCCTTCATATTGGAACTTTGGGCAATGCTAGCCACAAGACCATTCAACTTAGTTTATTGATCCCAAAGAGGCATGTTTTTCCCAAAGTATATCAAATCCTTTCTAATGCATAAGGGTCAGTAGTAAGGAACTATCAGACCTACAGGTTGCTCCCATTTCACCTGGCACAGCCTAACACATCACCAACCTGAAGGCAAGCTGATGTGATTGCCATCCTTTAACTTGAGCCGGCTCCTCTTGAACTTCCCCATGCGTTTCTTGACGCGAGGCTTCTCCTGACACAGCTGGTGGATGATGATGTTGAGCTCCCTCTCCAGGATGTCGATCTCGCGTTCTGCCAGCTCCTGTTCCCGCCTTCGTAGAAGCTCCTCATGGTTCTTCTGTTCAACAGCAGCACGAGTCAGCTCTTCTTCCCATGTGCGTAGCTCCTGCAGGGGGATAAGAAAGTAGAAACAAAAGGCTACCTTGCGACCTGTGGGTCAAGACTAACATTACCTGTTCTGAAGGCACAGCTTCAATGGCTTGTGCTCACAGAACTGCTAACGCCACTGATTAAAGGCTCAGCTGAGAGCTAAAACCAATCCTCTCTTCAATGCTTGCCATTCAAGGCCCCTTGTACCAGTATTAAAATTCAGACATAACCACCAGTGAGGCCACACCTGAAATCTTTTGTCCAATTCTAGGCTCTTCAGTACAAGACAGACACGGACATATTGGAGAGAGTACCATGAAGGCCCTGAAGGTGATTAAGAGACTGAAGCATCCCTCCTATGAGAAAGGGCTGAAAGAGATGGGACTGTTCATCCTAGCACAGAGAAGGCTTGGGTGAGGTGAAGTGGGATCTTACCAGCATATATAAAAACCTGAGGGAAGGGTGGGAAAAAGATAAAGCCAGGCTCTCTTCAGCAGTGCCCACTGACAGAACAAGAGGCAACAGGCACACACTGAAACACAGAGGATACCCTCTGAACACGTTTTCACTGCATTACTGAGTAATAGCACAGGTAGAGAGGTTGTGGAGTTTCCCTCCTTGGGCATACTCAAAAGCCATCTCAACATGGTCCTGGCAATGGCACAAGGCAAACCTTTCGATCTATCCCCTGCTGACAAAACGAATTAACTGAAACTGTCCTTGAAATTCCAAAATCCCACTGCATTCCTCTCACCACAAGGACAAAAGAATTCAACACTTAGAATAAGATGGCCAATCTCCAGATGGCCAATTCCAGTGCAGAAGGCAAAAGCTGAAGAATTCAAGTTAAACATCAAATAGATAATCAGATAGATTCTAGTTTAGATGTTTTTAATAATGGCATTGTTACCTGGCTCATCACCAGGGCGATTTGATACATTTTACTCAATAAGTGAACAGCATATAATATTATTTCCCTATTGCTAAAGAGGTATACAGTACTCAGTCTGAAGGCAGTGTAGTTAGTACTGTTCAGCTGTTTGTCTATTAAGTTTCAGGTTTTCAAAAACTTTTCCAACACATTTACACCATGGGAAAACAATAGAAAGGAAATGCCTATCAGCTAATTTATTTTTCCCAAAAGCTACTAACCTAGATGAACAGAAATGCTTTCAGAATTCTTGTAGAAGTTGACTTCTTTCCTCTGACCCAAAGTCTTCTTTTCCTTCTCTCTGCCTCCTAAACCCAACCTCTGAGCACAAATCAAGATGGCTGCTTACTATGAGTTTACTTTCAGGCAAGAGACTCTGAACTTACAAATATATTACACTAGTGGTTTTGGTTCTGCTGCAGTTCTTCTTACCAACAACTAAAGATGGTCTCTGAAAATACCTCAAATTAGATGCAGCAAGCTGTGCTTTCTGCAAGCATGCTTGAAGAAAGCTTCAGCTTTTTCATGTCTCCTCTTCGAGGCTGATGGTCACCATTCTTGTTATTCCTGCTAGCATTTTTGTTTCCTGCTATTTGCCCAGGAGTTCAGTTACAGCAGCTACAGGACCCTTACCCTGGTAGAACTCATGTTTATTATAGTCTCTGCATTTTGTTTGTGCTCAAAACCTTGAAAACAAAAATCCAGCAGAACCAAAGCTGCAATATTAACTAGAGTGTATATATATGCTGAAACTACCCCTCCTACATCTCCTGTTAATAGTTTCCATTGGATTTCTCAATTAAGATGCTAAAAGTGAAACAGTTATCAAATGCAATAAACAATTAACTCATCACAGTAATTTGCACAGAGTATAATGGAAGCTCACTACAATATTAGAAAGAGTAGCAGCTCAGGATGTGGATATTTATTTTTCTCATAATTCTACCCTTGTGTGTATCATAACCTGCCATTGATTCAGGGACCTAATATAAGCTCCAGTAACAGACAAAATAAGCTCTGGGATGCACAAAACAGTGATCTCCATTTGAACTATGAAATGGGGAAATTACAATCCAGAGAGCACAAGCAGGGAGCATTGCTCTCTACTACTTACCTTTTCTTTGGCTCTGAGCTGATCAAACATCTCTTGGATCTCTTGTTTCCAGTCTTCCTGCAGGGAGTGGAAGGAATCTTTGGGCATTTCAAAAAAACCAGACTCTTCTATGGCGGTAAGATGGTCTAGGATAGTGGCAAAGGAAGGTCGTGAGTGTGGGTCAGGGTTCCAGCAATCTAGAACAGAATAAAGACAAACATCTGTCAAGCATCTCCAAGAATGGAGGTCTGAGAGGACGGGTAGTACTTTACTGATCCCCAGTGGCTAAGAGTGGCATACACACTCTGTGTTACCCCAGCTCTCCCTCTGCCCACTTGCACTGACCATTGCCAAGTATGGAATTCATGCTTTCATGCTTGTACAACGTCCAAGAGCACTTAAAATCTTGAACTACCTAGGTCACTAGGTTCTATTGCAATAATATATCAAGTAAAATATAGATTTATTAATTTTACAGGTTACACCTTAAAGCATTTTTTAAAAATAACAAATAATTACCTTAAATATTTTGCTTTAAGATACATGTATGTGTTCACAGAGTAGAAATATTATGCAAGGCTCTTGCAAATACTTCTTTTATAATAGTTACATTGCAGAGTTAACAGCCATACTGCAGGAGAATATCTATCAGGGTTTTTACTGATGCCAAACTCTAATACTAAGCTGAGTCATTATAAATCTTTTCTCAGAATGGAAAACCTCTCCTGCAAAGCAAGCTGGGCATGATTTGTGTGAAAATAGAGAGATTCAAGTAAATAATGACATCAAATCGTGCATTTGGACTTCTCCCATTTTAACAGGTAATTTTTTAGTATTTGAGAGAAAATTAATCAGATATTTTTCTTTTGCATTTAGGAGAAACCACAGATAAACAAGTTTTTTTTCATTCACAATCTAATGCAATTATTCAGCCAATTACAGAGCTCTAAAAACACAGAACTGAAGGTAGCCATCTTAACACATAAGGCAACTCAATGAGCTACAGTACAAAAGGCAATGTTTTACAGTGATGGGAACTGAACACAGAAAACAGAAACAGAAAATAGTATGAAATGACCCCCTCAAGCTACAAACAATCCCCCAAACCATTACATCAAAACATTTGATTTAACAACACTTTTGAATAGGAAATTTGCACTCATTCAGTCCTCTCTCTTCCTTCCCCCTCATTTCTACTCCAGCAGAAAAAAATCACTTCCTCATTCTATGTTGTCCTGTACCAGCACTTACACAGTCCTTATCAGTCACTTACACAGACACTTATCAGCAAGTATCCTTATTCTCTTTAGTACTGCTAGATGCCAGCATGCCAAAATTCCAGAGCAATCAAACAGAAAAACTTCACATTCACATGTATTTGTAAGGAATACAGCTTTTCTGCATGAATGGAAGTAACTAACACATGGGTCCCTCTCATCATACAGCATTCCTCCATATGACTCAGGACATATATTACTGCAGAAGACAAGTTATAAAAATATTCTAAAAGTTTTCTAGAGCTTGGAGTCAGAAAAAAAGGGAACATTGTTAAAAATACTAGGTGATGCCCTAAAAGACATCCATTCATCAATCTTGTGGACTGAAGTACACCAAGGGCAGTTGTAATTAAAAATAAAAATCACTTCACGAAACCAGTGCAACAGCTAAGGCTTGGTTCTCCAGTTCTTTCCTTCGATTTTAGCATTACTGAGATTTTGCATTTAGGAGTTCTGTTTTCACAACTGTGGGTATCAACAGGTTCCATGCTGAAAAGCATTTGTGTTTATGGCTTTTAATTTGCTTCTTTTATCAAAATAGAGAACTGAGGATGTTAAAGAGTGCTCTGATGATCCCCTGCTGCTGACCAATTAGTAGCAATGGGTGTTACAGCTGGACTGTCAGCGCCATAATCCCCATCTCTTTACCTCAGGTTTTAAGCATGGCAAAGCAAACATGACCCAAAGTAAAACAAAATGCTCCAGCCAGCCAAATGCATGAATGAGTGAACAGGATAACTAGCAGGTGGCCCGTGGCTTTTATTTTCCCAGGCCTAGATCAGCCACTATTTGCACTAATGAGGACAGTTGTAACATATAACTCTTTTCTGTGAAGAGCAAAAGTTCAGCTTTGTTGTCTCAGTGAAGACCACCATGGCAGTAATTCAAAAGTAAAAGCAGCATTAGAGGAAGAAGAGTTCACCCGAGATGGGAAACAGCCTGTTTGAAAAACAGCTCTGGTGAAGGGGCAGAAAGTAATTGGGTTTTATTGTTCTTGTCTTTGCCCTGCACACGGAGAAGCCAAGTGCTCCAAAGCCACGTGGGTGCTCACCCCTGTGCTGCTGGGTTCAGGCACTGGCCACATGCCTCTACCTAACCTTCCCAATAGAGGGCATTATTTTTAAATCCTCACTTGTAGTTAAGAAATCCAGGAAAGCATGTCAAAATAAACTACCTGGCACAACACTGAGCTGGTAGTTCCATCAACTCCTTCAGACGCAGTTTCTCACCTTACACTGCCTCCAAGCTACTCCACTTGAAATTCTATTGTTTACTATCCAGTAGGACACTTCTTTTTTTAGCAGAACATACATGACATTTTTTACTTTAAATTAACTGAAGCCTGTAACCTAAAGAAAAGACCAGAGAAACGCAAAAGTATTCCAAAAGCAGAAAAAAATCCATCAGAAACATTTTCTTCATGATTCATACTCCTTTCCTGAGGCTAAAAGCACCACCAGAGGCTACAGAGTATCAGTTCTATGTTGAGACTCATTCTTTGCTCACCAAGACTATAAAGCAAGTTTGATTTCTCTTGATCTCTCTTCTCCTGCTTTCTGCCAGATAGGTATAAAAATGTCTATTACATATAAACACCTAGAAATCTTTGGGAATAGGGACACTGACCAACACCCTGAAGGTAAGGAAGAGAGAGAGGGGGCAGGAGGGAGGGTGGGAAAAAGGGAGGAAGGAACAACTGAAGCTCAGGAGACATGAAAGTAGTTTCAATGGCCAGCAGACAAGGTCACATAAGTACACCCAAAAACTACCTCCCATAATTCTTTTAATAACTACAGAAGTTATTTCTGATGACTAACTCCTGTATTTCTTTCACTTCCCTGTAGCCCACCTTGGGCATAAACTACCTCCACAGACAAAGCAGAAAATCACATCATTCTGACTGAAAATATGGGTTGTTTTGGAATGTCAAAGCCACATTTAAACCCTCACCCAGAAATGTCAGTAGAATGAAGTTTCATTTTAAACCAATCTGACACTACTAGCAAGATGTTTGAGCTATGAATTGTAAACAAGTTAAAGACCTCAAACAAGACCAAAGTATGTGAAGTTTTGGTGTCGGTGATTCCTCACTACTAGAAAACAAGCTAAGTGATGACAGCAATAGTCCCCCTTTTCCTCCAAAGCAGTTGATAAAATATCTCTTTCATTATTCTGGTAGGAAATTGACTGTCACAGCACTACAGCCAGGCCTGGCTCCCACCATAATGTGCACCACTGAATAAAGCCACTGGAGAAATCTGTGCTTTTAGGTAACAAAACCAACACAAAGAGGCCATGCTCAACAGCACTCTAGAAACAGCACAAACCACACACCACAGCTGGCTTACCTTCCATGAGTTTGGCAAAAGGCTCAGGACACGTGGAAGGGATTGGAAGGGCAAGCTTATTCATAGCAACACCATATGCTACTGCAAGACCATCAATTCCTCGGAATGGTACTTCTCCTGTTAGCAGCTCCCAGAGCAGCACACCATAGCTATCGCGAAGGAAACAAAAGAGAGAATAGGTGTTTGACTTTAACACAGTCTTTGCTAAGCAACAAGGTACCTGAACCTGGGAGTTTGGTATACTAAAGAAATTGCAGTTTGCAGGACAAGCTTATCAGGAATGCCAAGCTGGTGATCTGCCCTATTTTACCTGCTTTTTTTAATAAGTCTGAAATAAGATGACATTTTCACCTTTCAGGCAAAAATAATTTTCTCTCTGAAACTGGGAACAATATGAAAACCATAAATCGTATAGTTTAGTTTCAAACCAGAACCTCTCAAAACACCCAAAAATATGAAGAAGGCTTGTTTGGCGGCTTGTGATTTCTAAAAATAACTAAAAAAATACTTCTTCAGAATTAAGTTGTCGTTGTATGTTCTACAAAATACTACCTATGAAGTTATGGAAAGAGTTCCAGGACTGTTCTCCCCCAAAGTATATGATGAAAAACACAACCTCGGATTATTTTTTCTGCTTCTAGGAAACCCAAAACAGAAACTGCTTCTTCATACTTGGTGACTTGGCAGTTTTTTCTTCCATTGATCTCTTACTCTCTTCTGAACCCATTTACCAACCATTATATTCTGTTGTAGTGAACTCCACAAATTTAATGATGCATTGCCAAAAAATACTTCTGTGCATGTGTTTTGAGCTTGGTAATTTCATTGGCTTCCCTGTAGTTCTTTCAACACAAGAAAGAGTAAACATATGTTCCATATTAGCTCCTTCCATATTGTCCATGATTTCACAGGCTCCCATACATCCTGCCTAAATCATCATCTTCCAAGACCCCCAAATCCTAATCTAGCTAAAACCTTATCTAGTTAGTATCCTGAACAGAAGCCATTTCATATCTTTCATTGATCTTGACATCTTCTGTTGGAATGAGCAAAATCACAAAGTTTTAAAGATATGGGGAGAGGCACAAATGATATTGCTTGTTTTCTTTCTTTCCTATTAAATTTTCATTTGACAGTTGTCTTTCTCACTCTTTACAAAATGAGCTAAGTTATCCAAAGCAGTTCCACTGTGTTTTTACTGAATCACATTAGCAAAATTTAGGGCCCATAAATTGTACACATGAAATTCTCCTATGGGTACTACTTTGTATTTATTACCATTACCATCTACATTATCACTCATTATAGTAAAACTTTTCCCCATCTCTCTGCAGTAGATTAATTTTTCTTATCCTGAATAACTTGATATCATCAACCATACTACCTAACCATTTATTGTTTTTTTTTTTTTTTTAAATCA